>JAODUP010000117.1:0-125000 GCA_025642065.1 Paralvinella palmiformis | reverse complement strand
TATTATGAACCTGAGCAGTTTTACATAACTGCACTTCTTACTTTCATTTGAACTGCCGAAGTTTATCAACAAACTGGGATTCATTTCATGGCTTACTTTCTCAACTTCAAAACGAAACTTTTGCATTTCATTTTATCGGATTCAGCGAAATATTTAATTGTGACATAGAGCAGCGTCTGGCCTTACCTGGATATAATAAAACCATCACCAGGTGTCGTGGTGGTGGAATTCATGGAGGATTTGGCTTATTCATAAAGCAACATATAACTTTAAAATTCGTGAGGACTTGAGTATTTTATACCCCACGTTTTTGAATCTATTTTTATTGAAGCCTCTTCCAATTCTATTAAAATTAATATCGTGGGAGTTATTTATAGACCAAATTCTCAACCTAAATCTGACATTGATATATTTACAAAAACATTAGTTGACCTAATGAATATAATAACGAATGAAAACAAATACAGCACAATAATGGGCGATTTTAACATTAACCTGCTGAAGTATATCTCTCATAATAAAACAAACAGTTATGTTGGCAATTAATTTTCTAATTGCTTCTTGACACTCAAAACAAAGCCAATTATAATCACTTCCTCCTCGGCAACATTAATTGACCAAATATATACAAACAACTGGTACAAAAATACAACCACTGGAATAATTATAACAGATGTGGCTGATCACTTCAAATAAACCTTACGTACTTACCTTACTTCAGAACTTTCCATTCAGTTACAAATAAATCAACTCGTCCGGTCATCTCATATACAAAACGAGATATGTATACCCATCTTCAGGCTGTATCTTAATGAATCTGAATTTACAGGAGTCTTTCATTTGAATTGCTCAAACGATGTCTATAGAAGACTCATGGAAATTTATAAATGTGCTTTTGTAAAAGCCTTTCCTCTAAAAAATTAAGAAATCCATGACAAATTGATCAAACGTGAACGTGGATTATTGACCTCATCAAGAACAAAATCAAAACTACTTCATATCAAATAAAACAAACTACTGAATAAAATATAATTAGATACAAACAAAACATAAACAAATGTACTAAACCGAGGAAAATCTCGAAACAAACATATTTGGCAAGAATAAATCCAATATGAAAAAGTCATGGCTATTATTTAGAAAAGCTATTGGAAAACAAAATAACAAATTCTATTTTTGTCCCTGATCAACTAAATTTGGCTAAAGTTATTCCTGTTTTTAAAGCTTCCGATGCCGATCAACTAAAAAATTACCGACCTGTTAGCTTATTACTTGCATTCTCTAAAATACAAAAAAAATTAATTATGTATCAGAAAATTATGTTATTTTTGGATTGCCAAAAACTCTTATATAAACATCAATAAACATTCCACAATTGATCCCGCCTTGCACCTGCTTAATCAATGTGCTAAAAATATATATTTAAATCCAATTAAATATTCTTTATCATTTTTTTTGGTGATCTGTCCAAAGCTTTTGATGTTATTAATCACGACATCCTTGTGAAAAAGCTTGATTTTTATGGTATACGTGGAATTGTAAAAAGAGTCGATTGTTAATTATCCGTCGAAGAAGAAACAAATCTAGTATGCAAAAGATAGAATATGGGGTTCCTCGGGGATAGATATTGGGGCCACTACTATATCTAATATACATGTATGTCAATGATAATGCAAATTGTACACTTGGAAATATTCTCTCCTTTACTGACGACATATCCCTATATTTATCTGATTGCAAGTTATTCGCAAATGCAAGTGTAGAGGTATTCAATTGGTTCTGTCCAAATAAACTATCCTTAAATGCATCAAAAACAAAGTTTTTATTCATAAGAAACTTATATAATCCTATTAATTCAAATTCAGACTCAACAAAAACGGTATATTGATGGAATACCATTAACTCAAATAGGATCACATTTTCATGAAAAATCTATTAACTTTCTTGTGCTTCATCTAGATGACGTACTTTCCTGGTAAAGCCACCAAGTTGAAATCAATAAGGAGATTTCATGCCCTCTTCATGATTAAGCAAACAAAAATTATCCTACCAGTAAACAGTCTAAAGTGCTAAATCCTCCATCCTTAATATAACAGAACTTCCACAGAAACGTGCCATAAGAACTATAAAAGAGCAAATTATAATAGCCACATTGAACCACTATTTAAAAAAACTGGTATCTTGAAAATAAATGATCTGTATGAATCCCAAGTAGCACTTTTTATGCATGACTATGTTTCTAATGTATTACCTATGTCCTTTGACAAAACTTGCAAGTTTAATTATCACTCTATCTTTGATATGCCCCCCCCCCCCCGACTATCTCATTCAGCCCTTTTCACCGTTCTTGTTTTACATATTAAAAAAAAACTGTACATATCATATGTTGGGGCCAGTGGGAAGACAGCTTCGGCCACACTGGTCCTTCAATCTCCATTGCCGTTACTGTATTGTTGCATTATATCCATTGCATTCATGCACATGTAAATGGAAATTGAAAATAAATTTCAGTTCCAATTTGTTTTCAGTTTTTATTTGTTGGAGAGAATCTTGTCGGTTATCTGAAAGAACGAACTCCACTTAGTACAGTCCCACCTTTAGGATTCAAGTTCCGACGATTATTAACATAGAGTCCCTGGCTCTAACCCACTCGGTCGTAGTACTGATGTTTGGTAAGGCTGGTATAGTATAGAGGTAAGTATAAACTTTAAAGGGCAAGTCCGATGTGGTCTAGCTTTAGCATGGATAATAAATTGAATTGCAGCGGCGTTGGTTGCAATAACCGTTATAATATAGTTCGGTCTAGTTTATCCACACACTTGTGTTGCCATTGATATGATACAGGATGAATCAATGGTGCGGATTATTGAATTGCATCAACCAGCCAATCAATATGAAACAAATCAACCACTAATGATGTACATTCATATTTGTGAGACAGACTGGATTGAAATGATTAATAACCCGACTACTGTATACCGCCTAGCTAAGTCATTAGTCTGTGGCAGATGCCAGCTTTACATGTTAGACAGAGAACATTACGAGCCATTGTATCTCTTCCAAAACATAAATATGATGGATTTGATATTCTTACATTTCCACGTGCAGTTTATTCTACGTCCTTTGCGTTATATTTAATAAAATCAAATGTAGATCATACCATCTTCTATAAGGGGAAACGGGCGCCTCCGTGGTCTAGCAGTAGCGTTTTGGACCATAGATCACTACCACCCGTGTTCAAATCTAGGTGTGGGCATATCTGAAGGTTGTTTCGTCTTTGACTTCGTCTCATTACATTTGGAGGTCGCTCGGCCCATTTAGCCTACCATGTGCATAAAGGTGGCCGTAAAACATCACCATCATCATCATCATCATCATCTATAGGGGGAAACATTAGCACTGGATACTTATCTTAATGAGCCGAGTGACCTCCAAAGGTAATGAAGCGAAGTCAAAGATGAAACAATCTTCAGATATGCCCACGCCAAGATTCGAACACGGGTGGTAGTGATCTGTGGTCCAACACGCTACCGTTAGAACACGGAGGCGCCCTGCCAATAACATTAGATAATGATCAGTTGTGTTTAATAACGATAACGGAAGCTAACCGTTTTATGACTATATAAAGGTCAGAATGAACAGATCCAATCGATTAATGATATTCACAAGCTTCAATATGGTCCTAGTTACTGACACACGATCGACCACAGCATTAGAATGTCTGTTGTCATCTGTGCCGACTTTGTGGAAAGGTTGTCGGCAGATATTGGAAATGCGTCGTCTCTTGAAAGTTTTAAATCCGTTCTAAAAACACATCTGTTCAAGGTTGCTTTCACAGACAAATATTAATTATCGTTTAAATCTCATATAGGGTTTTTACAGAGATATTATTTGGGGTATCGCTGTACAGCGCCTTTGAATGGCTCCTGCTAGTAAGGACGCTTTATTAAATATGCATTATTATTATTATTATTATTATTATTATTATTATTATTATTATTATATACCGTAAGGCCTCAAAATGTCTAAACAAGGTTGTGATGTAAACGCATATTAAAGACTTACTACTATTATTGTAGATTACACATTGCTATTATTTTGATAAACAGATCAATGAAAATGGTCCACTGATGATGATGATTATTATTATTATTGTTGCTTCGTTTAATCACGGCGATGGTTAATACACCCGGGACATATGATCGAAAGTTTGCACTGAAGCATGAAACATGCTATAATTAACAAGGAACAATGAGATGATAACAGAAGTGACCACAATGATGGTAAATCGTTAATCGTTATAAATAAACGAAATTGGTAGATGAGTACTCGTCCTACTGTAATATAACCATTTATACACAATAAGTTAATATTTATAAGGATAGACATAGATTTAAACATATGTGATGTTTTACGACTTTCTCTATTCGGTAGACTGTCTGACAACATCCTGTTTTGTCCCCATTAAGGCTACAGTTTACTCCTAATAAACACGATCTTCATCTTGCTCGCGTTTTATTCAGTGTCATTGAATCACGTAAACAAAAAAACTTAAAAATGCAAATAAATTATTTCATGTTTTCCTTAGATTCATAATTATAAAATAACGATTAAGTCGACGAAGGAAAGTCAATAGTGAACATCTGGGTGTCTTAGTTGTTCAAAACGTTGTTAAACATCCTTGAGATATCGACATTGCAGAGGTTAGAATTTAACGATTTAAAAAATGTATTTATCACTTGAATAACTATAATGTAATTGCACTTCATTTTAGATTTTAGAGTTCCAAAAGTGTGTATGTATGGATGGATGTGCATGCGTGCGGGTGTGCATGAGTGTGCATGCGTGCGGGCGTGTATGGGTGATTGCTTTGTTAAACAGGGGCTACTCTCTGGAGTAATGAGCACACAAGCTGAAGGTATTTAGATCGATAAACGAAACATCTTACACATACACAGAACACTAGGATTCGATCTTATGCCCTTTTTAGGATTCCGCACTACCACCTTTGCCATAAGATTAGGTAACTGTTATATATTAACGAGTTATTAAAACAAAGACTGCGGTCTAACCCCAGATGCTAAAAATTACATAAAAAATCTTATTTACTATATTATATACTTTCCATACCCAAGTCCCCCACTTATAAAAATATTAAAATTAATATCTAATTCATCCAATATTGTTTAATAAAATAAGTTGGCGTGTGCGTGTGCGTGAGCGCGCGGTCTTCTATTTCTGTATCTTAGGTTTTTATCTCATATTATATATATATATATATATATATATATATATATATATATATATATATATATATATATGGAATTTCTCAATGAGAAACTTTTAGACTCTAATATTCTCAATTCCAACACAACGCGGGTTTTAGTTTATGAATCATAGCTGTTTTGTGTTGATCAAATACCAACACAGATGTCTAATGCCATATTGAGATGACTCAAATGCAAGCAAAGAAGCTACAACATTCTAGAAATTGGGTATTTTTCTTAAAGGTGGTAAGCAAAGTGTTTGAATTCGGTATGTATTCGTTTCAAATAAAAAGCTATGCTGATATAATCTGGAGTTTTATTTGCACTTTTAAAAATCTTTTCTCATTAAAAGACCTTCTATTTGATATGTAGATCATGTTATAGCGCCACCTTGTGTGTGACTTCAATGGAGCCAATTTGTGAGCTGTCTCACTGACTTTTTATATAAAAAATGTCGGTATGTAATTGTGACTGAAGGCAGCAGGATGTCAAGACATCCGCATTATTCAGAAATCTAAACATACAATTTCCTGAATATCCAACGGGAAGAAAATGTGGCTGAAGAAAGCGTGGATAGAAAACTAAAAGAACGCAACTGATAATGGCATGAGGTGGGTATGTGTTTGGAAACAAACTCATAGGTCAAAACATAGATTATAAATAAAACCTTTAGTGTAAATAAAATCACGTTATCACATCTATTTTAGCCATAACTGATCTTGTGATATTGATAGAGATCAGGCCATTCTATTCTATTCTTGATCTACTTATAAACGAGTACAATGTTCGGTCAGTGAACTACAGTCTTCGGATATCCTGGATCGATGGCCGAGGAACAGCTGGCTAGTTTTGGGGAATTCCCAATGACGTCATTTATCCACTGCTTAACCGAGTTTAGTCAATAAACGTGATAGTTACTAGAAAAATAACTCAATCTAGAAAACAAATATCTTCTCTAGTTCTATGCAAAATGAGCTACTTTACGAAATGTTTCGGCATATCCAGGTTCGTTTAATATGACAATTAGCCACGCAAGGGAGACCATTTAATTAAAACACTAGGTACAAGCTTTTATACCCATCGAGGTTATGAGATTACAAACACATATGCTAGAATAAATCATTGTTGTGGTAGCGCGGCGTTTATTGATAAATTGATCTAGCTATTTCACTGCCTGGACACTGGAGATCCTTATCCCTTCATGTAAAAGTGGGTTGTAGTTATAATAGTATATGATAACGGTAATCATACTGTCATTCCCCACATACATGCACACATGCACACACGCACATGTGCGGGCGCGCACACACACACAAATATATATATAATTCGTAACTAGGTAGAACTTAGATCGATTGATAACCGGCAGCGAATGAACAAAGGATCAATCGAATACTAGTAAAATAATCATTCAAGCTCCGTCCATCCCTCCCCCATCAAATGAAGACAAGACATCATCACGTTCATTAGTCTATATGGAAAGATAGAAATGATGAGGGTCATAAGATGTACTACTAAAACCACTAAGCAGGAACCTGAATTCAATCACTCAATGAATCAATCAACTGTTTTAGAAGCAAAATCTATATAACAAATCGAAATATGCATATTTACCTCGTGCACTGGTAAAGTGCAATAACAAAAATGATAGACTATAGAGATCGAACACTATCACAGCTATTGTTTCTAACTTGTTTCGAGTTATCTACTACATAACAATCTATAATCAACTTATAAATTGTTTTAATAATCTAGGTTTTTTTACATATAAATTATTAAAATTAAAAAAAAAAAACCCACTTTGAAAGTGTATAAAAATCACTTACCTAATTCCCCAACCAATAGATCCCCAAGCTCTCTGTGGTCCATAATCTTCCAGCCTTTTGCTGCCTAACGTCTGCAGGGTTCCAGCATCAGAGAGTGCGGTAGTCGGCGCCTGGAACACCTCCCCGCCAACAATTAGAAAGAATGTCACAATGAACACGATGTCCAGATGGCGCGGTATGTACAACCATTCCAGGTTTTCCTGGAGCAGTTCCTGTTCCGAAGCGGGAAGTTCCGGCTCCGCCAGACCGTCATCAACCAGGGCGTCGGAATCCCGGCGGATGCGGTGCCCAAAGTGGCGCTCCCGGTGAGGGACGAGGTTTGCCGGACAGGAAGTGACCCGCGCCGGGGCTGGCACGTGATAAAGCGATACGTAGATCGTCAGCCAGGCGACGATCGAGACGAGCAGTATACACTTCCGGCGTCCACAACTGTCGCCGAACATGCCGAATAACGGGGCGCTAATGAAGCCAATAATCGGTCGAACTCCGGATATTATCCCGATCTTCTCTGGACCCATGCCTTCCTGCTTCAAGAACACAGCGACGTACGGCAGGACGCAACCTATGGCGCCGCAGAACGTCAGATAAAATAACTTGTAAAACACCAGCTTCTTCTCGATCGAGCAGACCGACCTTAAGGTTTCCTTCAGAGGAGGCGACGTCGATCCGGAACCTCTCTCCGCTTCATTCTCCTCCGGCGCTGGCTCATCGTGCGATGTATTTTCGTCCGTGTTCGTGTTACTGCCGTAATCCATGGTTCGAGGAGAACTTGTAGCATTCCCGAACCGGTGTTTAATTATCGGTAATCCGTTTGAACCGTCGAATGTTACGTCGGCGATCCTGGTGTGTTCCGAATCAACGACTCGTCGGGATCATTCGATCAGTCATAGCTATTTGATTTAGTTTTATTATGGATTAGGCATATAAATATCCGTCTATTTTGGGTGAAGAGAATAGGTGAATCAAAGAAATGTTAGCTCATCACTTAGACCATTCTAACCTAGCAGGCGACCGTTTTTAGAACCAATACACCGCAGAATGAATGGTTAACTTACACTGTGTCGGATACCAACAAGGTGACAGATTGGCGAAGATGTCTCCCGTACAGAAGCGCTGTTTGTTATCGGTAATTTGATTCAAACACCGTAGATTGATTTTAGCCGGGACATCTCTGTACAGCAACAGGTGTTACAATCATAAACGCTCTCCAATTGCCTGATGTTGAAGTCTCCCCCTAATCAATACAATGCTCAACGTCCACTTTTTGCTTTGGTGCCCGATCTATGACATGTGGATGTATACATACAGAAACATACGAGCCCAGAAAGCGGAATCCTTTCACCGCGACTAGGCCACTGATCGAAATTTTCTGTTCTCTTTGTTAGTTGTAGGTGTTAGCTGAGGTGAAACTGTTAAAGGAGCCTTACAGTTAGGCGTACTCTAGCGAAACGAGAGTAAGACTAGATAGCCAGCCACCTAATGAGCAAAAATCACTGTTTAATAAAATATTGTGGCCTGAAACTCTATAATGTATTTGTGACAAATATGTATCCAGGACTTTGTGGCTTGCGCTCATGAGAAATATGTATGACGTAATGTCTTTATTGTTTAACAATTTTGTCTTTATTATCATCATCATCATCATCATCATCAACATCATCATCATATTCCTACCGACATAGAACCTATATATAATTAGTATTCTGCTCAACAGCAGCACCAGTAGCATCAATACCAGCAGCAACAACGACAACAACAGCAACAACAACAACAACAACTACAATTACCACAACTACTTCTACTATTACTACAGCAACAACTACAGCGCAGTAAATAATACACTACTCCGAAAGCACGAGAAACCTGTTTATACGGGATGTTTCAGCTGTTTCTTACTGACTTACTGACTCACTCGGTCGCTCGCTCCCTGATTCACTCACTCACTCTTTCCACTACCTTTACGCCAAGTACGATAAGAGCGTTTCCCCAGCTTAATTTACAGCGCAGTCTACTCAAACTCCAGCATCCGACTGACTTATATCTTCAGGATGCTACATCTTTCATTCTATCTCATTCCTCTCAAACATTAATTGGCTCAAGTTCACAGAAGTGGCCTAAAAAACAAGAATACTTTTCCTAATACTGTATCTGTTATAATTAGGTGCAAATTCAGATTAAAAACTAACACACTTCTTTATCAGCTACAACTTGAGAAGTTGTCTTCTATAGCCAATGGCATATCTAAGATATGGCTGGTATAGCACGTGCCCTAGGTGGCACTGAAAGGGGCGCCACTGGCTGGTATTTTTTAGCTGTTTTTTTATAGTAAAGTAATCTGAAATTTCACTGCTTTCCCTGGGCGCTTTTATCTGTAGATACCCCCTAGTCTATAGCTAAGTTGCTTAGCAGCGCTATCTGGCGATAAACGTTTCAGACATCTACGCTGGGGTACAGTGCTGAGATATATTTAGGTTATCTAGCCTGTTATGAAAAGCTATACACATAAGCACAGGATGTCAATCCTGTACGTTCCGAGTTTTCCGCAATGAGACCTGAATTTGCAATTTAAGTTTAGGTGACTCCGAACGGGGTAGCTACGTTCTCATTTTGACTCCGTCAATATATTTCGTGTTCTGCTTAGTTCCTTTATTTATTTATGCTTTAAAATCATGCCACTTAGTAGCCTTCTATATATATTTTTATAAGCATCTCTCGCTATATCAGTCTTTGTGGACTATTTAGGTTTTAAAGTCTGGAATCATATTCGTTGACCCCTTCTTTATACATTCTAATCGGCTTCTGAGTTCTTTTTTTATGGGGATGTAAATGACATTTGTGTACTCAACATATAGGCAAGCTGAGGTACGGCCTGACAGTTTCAAGACGTCTGAAGGATGGCCTTATCAATATTATCATCCGGTCATCTTCTCTCCTAGATGCCGGCGGTTACGATCGGGCAGTGGTTAGAACCTGGCGCATACCTATCGTTGTGAGACATGTTTTCGTAGGATGTCGTCCCTCTGCCATATGTTCAAGGTCTGACCAGCGCCGAGGCTAGACAATTCATTTCAAATAAACTCAACTTAAGTGTCTCCTACTTGTTTATGAAATACTATCTTACACCCTCTTTTGACCCAAATGTCCCTTTCATCTATAATTATACCTAATTTGAGGTAGGTTATTTTCGTTAAGAATTGTTGACGGCGAATCCGGCTAGTGACTAGTTTAAATAAACTTGTAGTTGTTGTTATTTGTCGTAGTCACCCGAAAATATCTTATAGTTTTGTATCACCCGCGAATATGAACACTTCTAGCATCGCTCTTTCTGGGATAACAATGTTATTGTTGCTGTTATTATTGTGGTTGGTGATGCCTTGCGATCACTTTGTGCGTACGGTAGTCTGAAAGAGCCCAGCGATGTTCAAACTTAATGTGGCGAAGTGAAAGATAAAATCACGATTAAGACATAGCTAAGTTACAGGTTCACTTATGTAACACACGAAACAAGATCGATTTCTGTAAATACCACTGTATTATACCAACTATTACATCCATTCAATGTGGGTACACTTTAATCTCTGCCATCCCTTTATATCTCTTTGTCTTAAATAATCTCAGTATATCTATCTCAGTCTTATAACTCACAGTTTTGCTCAAGAGCCTTCTATGGCATACCGAATCAAGCGCCTCCTCGAAGTCCATGAAACTCACATTCATTAACTGGAGTGCGGAAGATCTGCCGCTTTAAATCCATATTAATAGCCGTTTGATAAAGAGCTAATTTTTTATCATAAGCTTTTGCATATCGTCTTTGATGATGCATACCATTATTTTGCATGCTATACATACAAAACTCACTAGTCCATAGTTTCCCAGTTTTTAGTGATATTGTATAATTTCTATGGCTGAGCTAATTTCCATTGATATTTTTTCAGGATCTTTGAATGAATATTAGTTTTCAATTTATTTTATTTCTACAGTATCACTCCCTTTGTAATATCGAGTCCGTTAAGTGGAGTATCCAATACATATTCTTCCAAATTAGGCGTAATCGTGTTTTGTTCCTTTTAACGAAACTCAGTGGTCTTCTACTGATCTGCATTTGTTACCTTTTCCACAATATAAGCAGATCAACCATTTCTGGGTTTGTTTTAAATCTATACCATATATAACACCAAATTTTATTTTTGAATAGTATTTGACATTATAGATGTTCTTTGCCATATATTTCTCTATTATTTACGGCATTGCGTCGTTGCTCTCTTTCCTGTTTTTATAATTACTGAGCGTTTGTCCCATTATTTCCATGGTGTTCTCAATAAAAATATCCTCCATGTTTAGTTATTCATGTATATACCATAATATTCATCGCATGAAATATTCCCGAATGCTACTCTCCGGTCATTTATTTTGGCGTAATATTGATATTTATTTAAAATCGATCACTTCTTTCATTTCATCTATCGTATTACTTTGTTCATCATCAACCATTGTTGTCAGCGACAGCTGTCTTTATTTAACTTCTGCCGTCATATCACGTGACACATTTGGCTGAATAAAATTGTGCTGTTTTACGGATAGTGTTGTGTACATGGTAGAATAAATGGGCCGACATCCAAAGGTATTAAAACTAAGTGAAATATCCCTCAGACATCCCTCAGACATGTGTCTGCAGCCAACCATACTATCTGAGTCCTATTCAGCAGGATAGTTGTTTAAAGCGTAGAACCCTGAGCCGGCCTGAACTTCGTCATATCGTCTGCCTTAAAACATTTGTTTTAAACACACCAGCAGAACATCGCACTGGTCCGTTTGCAGCACTGTTTTATATTTTCTTATTGCCCACCTGGATTGCCACATTTTGGTGATATCCTCGCAAATTCATGAAGATATGATTGTGTAAAAATCTCATTTAAAAACAGATTTTACAATATTCCGTCGTCCGGATAGGATACACAAATGACGACAAAACAAGACCATCACGTTATCGGGCGCAAATCTTGGCTGACATAATGTGCACATTGGCACGTTATGATGACACACTTTTGCGACGTGTAGCAATGGAAGATGTCATTCTACATATTTTCTCGCTTCAGACTTGATTGTGTCAAGTTTACGATCATCGTACCCAATAACAGCATGACGTAATTTATGCGTAATTGATTTAAAGCCTTGGGTTTTATATACCCGAAACTTACAATGGACATCAAATATTTACTTAATGAAAGCAAAATCAGATTTTCTACACACCCACTCCAAGGTGACTGGAAATTTGTGAAAGTGGTCTGGAAGAAATTGTAGAAGCTATAGACAACTATTATATATAGATATATATATATGCGTGTGTGTGTGCGCGTGTGTGTGTATGTGTGTATTTCCCCAACGTCTCTCTGATTTCAACTTTTATTGTCACTTGTTATTGATAGATTGTCTCTGTGCTCTTGACTCAGTAGACATAATTAATATCTTTGTGTATTGTGTTGTGTAGCAGATGTAAGATAATCAATGATAGTCACGTAATACAGCGTCCTAATATCCAAGACACTAATTAAATTGTACATTCTCGGTAAATAATTTAATCAGTAAAGTTCTACTATTTTTGTCAAACGACGTAACATTAAAATTTACTTCCAGTGCACACAACCAGCAAATCTTCTGTTTAAACATTGTGTGTGTGTGTGTGTGTGTGTGTGTGTAGTACACCAAGACGATATGGTTGGATGTAGTACCATACAAATAACCTCGTTTAAAATAAGCCCTTACTCCTATCATTACTCCTAATTACTTTAATTGATTGACGTCTTATATGAATTACTGTATAATCGAATACCGAAGCCGTTAATAAATACACAGAAGTGACACTCTTAATAAATAGTTTGTGTATGAGGTAAACTAACTGGGCTGGTACACTCATAAAGATAATGTGGCAAACTGAGATATGAAACATCCTTCACAGATAGATATGCCAGGATTATTGTAGTTAGATAAATAATTGTTTAAACACTAACAAATCTATATGTATGAACCTAAATATATATATGTTTAAACTCACCTTCACAAATCAATACATACGTAGACCTACGTATATGTTTGGGCTACTCATCAGCCTGTGGGAACCAGCTAATCCGCTTTCCGTACGTGATAAATGTTTCACGCACACTGGGAAGCAGTTGTATGTAGGCTACGTACAGAAAGCAGAAGTACATACAAAAAGTACCATTTCACACCACAGCTCACAGTAAAGAGCACATGCATATGTGGTTCAATGATAAGTTAATACATATACAAGATAACTACTTTGACACCACAGTTTACATTCAGCAGTAATTTGCGTTGGTTCAAAAGTAATCTATATTTTAGAACATTTCGATACCATAGATGCTGGTCTTCAGCTTCATTCTGAGTTCGATTAGCTAAACAAATCCTACCTATACCAACCGTAAGGACAGTCAGGCGTCGCAAGTTGTTGTCTGATCAGAGTGAAAAGTTAAACCTTTAATAGGTTTACGACACGCCAACCGAAACAACAGTTTCAATTGAACACGTAACAAACTGGGTTGCAAACGCTGCATAACTATGAAACAAAAGTAGCAATACTGCACAATATATTATTACTGAACTAGAACGAAATATTGCCTCAATTCTGAGTAAATACTATGATTTACTCAAACCTAACAGCTAATCCTCGTACGTTTCCGTTCACTCACCCACGCCTCCCTAATTTAGCGCCCCCATTACTATAAGCAGTTAGGCGTAGTAGCATCTAAATTAAAGCTACTCGCGTGATCTATTTGACATCATATTTCAGGCAGATCTCCAATACTGTGAATGACACGTCGGGATTATTATAGCGATACATTCAACAATTTTCCTATGTGATTGTAACCTAATTAGTCATAATAAATTTAAAAAAATATCCTCACAGCTTAATACACAAGGAGATGTTTGTCGGAGTAACAAACGCCTCCTGAAGTATAAGCCCATCAAACAGTATTGTATGAATTAATAGAAGGTCGTTTCACACGCCCACATAAATCCTGAATTATTGTATCTCACACAAAGTATTTAGGTTTTTTTATATATATTTTTATTTACCAACAAATAAAATGTTAAAAAAGAAAGGCACACAGTGAAGACAATCTGGCAAAGAAGAAATAGTATTAAGTTGTTGTTTAAGACAGCTTCCTTTCAACTTCCAATTACTAGAAAGATCAAATGATCTCGTATTGTTTGATACAACTATTCCGATATAGATATTAGTATTGCCTATTGTGGAGCGAATTAATGAGTGGATGTTTGAGTGAGTATGTTTTGACGACACATTAATTGACACTAAGAGCTTAATTAATGGCGACCGTCTCTATGATACAGGAAGGGATATATTGGCGCTTCGGGTTATAGGTTCGAAACCGGCTGACAGCGGTGTTATGGGAACAACAGCAATAATAACAATAACAACAATAACAACAACAACAATAACAACAACAACATTCAGTAGGATACAGCCAGTCAATGAGGAATCTTGCCGAAAATAGTTCGCTAAGTTTTAGTTGTAGTTTCTTCTATTTTATAACATATACAGGACAAGTAGATACTAATATATTCTATCCATTTATGGTAAAAAAATTTAATGTTTAATATAACTTATTAAGGAATAAAAATAGATGGAAATATTGACAATATATTAAGTCCTAGAAGCCCAAAGTATGAGCTAGATTATATTATATTAGATTATGTATTTTCGGTTGTTTTCGGTTATTAATAATTTTTGATTTGTTAAGCTGGTTGAAAAGAATTGTAATTTTTTTAAAGCAAGGTAATTAGAGTACTTTTATTTAGTAAATCGTGGAATTCAACAGTTTATAAACTAAATTGTTGATCTGTAAATGATGAACATGTATTTTTACTACTTATTCTTGTTTGCTTTAAACCATTTTGGCACCAGGATTGATGACAAATTCTAGACTTCACATATAGTTTGGTATTTCTTTTAACTGTTTAATTTTTACCTATTAAGTGATCTCCAGTTTTGTACCCAGTGCGTCATAGATTAATACCATTCTTTTACCATCGGAGCAAGTAAGGTTCAAGGAATTAAAAAACATATCGGTTAGATAATGCTTTAGGATCTAGTTTCTTTACGGTAGTAGAAATATTATTTATTTTTCCTCCACGTCATTTGTGTATCGAGATGTTGATCTGAATTAACGAATCTGACATCACACAGGTAACACTCATCATCTGTAGATAAGGGTTTTGTCAAATCGAGTAAATCCTTCCGAATTACGCCCTATCTCATGGCCAAGCCACACAATGTACTATTTATTTGTTCATGGTTTGTTTGAGCAAACATTTCCCCGCCATGTTTATGAAGAAAGAACTTTCTGTATAGATTCGGTAATGCCCTGGAGTATATTTCATTAAGCAAGTCATATATGGCTCTGATCCGTTTGTAATGATGTTGATGATTGCTGTTTTACGGCCAATTTTGTGTATATATAGGCTAAATGGGCCGACCGACCTCCAAACCTTCATATATATCCATGCCGAGATTCGAACACGGGTGATAGTGACCTCTGATCCAACACGTTACCGTTAGACCACGGACCCGTGCTATGTGTCTGTATCCGCATGTGTGTCCTCGAAACATCGCATTCTATTGAAGGAAAAACGCTAAGAATTGTCCACTAATCGGCCCCGTGTATTGGTCTACGCTAGTGAGAAATATCGTACATTTACGGCATAATGAGAGATGTTTCGTGGCCAACTTTAAATGGTTTCATCTAGATTACGTCTTGTATTAGTTTTGTTTAATCTTTAATCGTAAAGATGACTCCAATCAAACTCATGTAGTGAAGTACGTTGTAATTTATAGAACTTGTTGAACAAAATGGTGTCATTCATGTATATGACACGGAGTCATCTGTCGGATAATCCATAACTACGTAATTTGTATAACATCTAACAAAACAATAGAACGTCCCCAATAGAACGGCAGTTATGAAGGGTATTACTATATAGTATGTACCAACGATATTTTCACCAATGGTGACAGTGACCTAAGGAACACCAATATGGCTGTATGTAGGGAGGATGGAAAAAAAATTAACTTCAGTGTTTGAGTCATTTGAAGAGCGTTTGCTAATTTTCATCCATTAACGTGGAGTCGGTAGCAGCTTGCCAATGGTGACAGTGACCTAAGCAACACCAATATGGCTGTATGTAGGGAGGATGGAAAGTAGGTGATTAGGAGTTAACGACTCACTATTTAATTATTGTTGTTATTACCCTCGGTGCTCGTCACACGTGATATATATATATGATGATTGACGTTTTACGGCCACTTTTGTGCACATGATAGGCTAAATGGGCCGAGCGACCTCCAAAGGTAATGAGACGAAGTTAAAGACGAAACAACCTTCAGATGTGCCCACGCCGGGATTCGAACACGGGTGGTAGTGATCTGTGGTCCAGCACGCTACCGCTAGACCACGGAGGCGCCCTACGTGATATATATGACCGATGGGTGACCCTCTAAATAAACAAATCCCACAAAACAGGTATGAGTTGGATTCGAGCCCACCACCTGGGGTTTGCAGCTCAGTGCTCTAATCACTGTGCTATCGGATGACCTCATTCACTCTTTAGTGTCACCACATTTAAGTCACCACAAACGATATCCAGAAGATACAACAGTCAATACTAAACCATTTAACCCAAACAACTAATTACCACGTTGTCTATAGACGAATGTGACGTTAATTTAAAAAAAATCAACAGACAAAGCCACAGACAGACTAATGGATATATGCTTATTAATTTGTACCTTCATTTTTCCGTTTTGATTGACTAGTGAACTGATCAAACGTTTATAGAATAAAAAATCAGTTGCCCTGATTTCCAGTATCAGGTCTTTGACCTTAGTTTATTATCAGAATGCCCAATTCTCTTAATTATTGGACTAAAATATCGCTAGGAGTTATTATAAACTTTCATAAGTAGCTCGAAACATGCGTCATGTGTATTGGTCTGTCCTGTTAAGCTAAATTATATTTGACGCCTCATCAGCATGACTTAAATTAGTTAGCGAACAGTTCTATTTTAACATCAATTAACAATTTATTAATAATTTTTAACATTGATTCTATCAGACAATATTAATATACTGATTCTCTTAATATAAACTCTATTTGGAAGGAATGTTACAACCAACAAGTGTTTATGTTAATTGATCTCTAGCGTACAAGATCGATATTCAGCATTCAGCGAGGGTTGTTATGGGTGCATGGAGCTCATTCATCGTCCAAATGATCACAAATCTCCATCGCAGTTAAAATGACTTTATCAAGACTAGATTTGACAAGTCTTGACATGCGGCCGGAGCAATGTGACATGATAATTAATGTCTGGATCCAAAACAAGACAGTGCCTCTGAAATACAATAGGCATGTGCCACGATAATTAATGTCTGAATTGATTAATAGTCGGCAGTGCCCCAACGATACGCGCATAGCAGATGACAATTAACGTACCAATTTAATTAAAATTTTAATATATTCTTGTGGATTTCCCGTTGTGTATTTTAGTGACTAGTTTCTGTCCGGTTAAAAATCTACTTCTGAGATCTCGTTATTCTGCGTGGTGATTCTCTGAGTTAAACACGGTCAAATCTAAGCTGGGAGATCTCCAAACAATGGACGGAAGACTCGCAAGTGACGACAAGGAGAAGGCTGAGCTATTAAACGACTATTTTACAAGTTTGTTTACTCATGAAAAAGCTAGAAAACATTCCAAAACCTGGAGTCTGAAATAGAAAATCCACCTCCAGTGGAAGTTGACTTCTCACCTGAGGTAGTTGAGAAAAAACTGAAAAGGTTGAAGACGACAAAATCTGCTGGTCCTGATGGATTTCATCCACGTGTTCTAAATGAGCTGGCTCAGCCCATAAAGCTCCCGCTCAGCATCATTTTTGCCAAGTCATATGAAACAGGGAGCCTACCGATGGCTTGGAAGGAGGCTCACATAACATCAATCCATAAGAAGGGTAAAACATTAGCAACTGGGAACTATAGACCAGTCAGCCTCATGTCAGTCATCGGCAAAATAATGGAATCTATCATCAGAAATAGATTAGTGAAGCATATGATGGACCATAGCTTATTTTGTGATGCGCAGCATGGATTAGTACCAGGCCGCTCTTGCATGACTCAACTACTAACAACAATGGAGCTGTGGTCGGAGGCATTAGATAGTGGTGCACCCATTGATGCGATATATACATGGACTTCCGGAAAGGCTTTGACACCGTACCACATCAGACGCTTCTAAAAAAAGCTGGAGGCATATGGCATTAAAGGTAACATTCTGAGCTGGGTTTCAAACTTTCTCTCAGGAAGAAAACAGAGAGTGGTGGTAAACGGCAAGATATCGTCCTGGGTAGATATCCTGAGTGGTATCCATCAAGGAAGTGTCTGGAACCCATCTTGTTCGCTCTATTCATCAACGACCTACCAGATGTAGTGACAAGCACTGTTAAGATATTCGCTGATGACACGAAATTATTCCAGGCAGTACGGTCTACCTCAGACAGTGCCCAGTTACAGTAAGATTTAGATAACCTTGTAAAGTGGTCACAAAAGTGGCAGATTTTTTAATGAGTCCAAATGCAAGGTGATACATCTTGGAACTGCTAACATTCATCATCAATATGAGATGAATAGTGTCCCATTAGCATCGACGCCAGAGGAAAAAGATTTGGGAATGGTGATAGACGAAGTTCTAAAGTTTCAGTTACACATTTTCCAGGCGGTCAAAAAGGCATCACGAATGTTGGGGTTAGTCCGGGCGACCTTTACTTGCCTAGATGAGATAACAGTACCAAGACTACTTAGCACTATATGGTCCAACCACATCTTGAATACGCGAACGTGATCTGACATCCTAGATTGAGGCGTGCTAAACTGGAGGTGGAAAAGGTCCAACGAAGAGCTACCCGAATGATACCCAGTCTGAAGGGTCTCAGCTATGAGGAACGGTTGAGAGCGTTGAATTTACCTCGAACATCGCAGGAGAAGGGATCTACATGATAAGGGGTCTGCAGGTCTACAAAATTCTTAACGGCATCGATAGGTTAGATCCAGATATATATATTTAGTATGGCGACAGGATCAAATACAAGAGGGAACAGCCAGAATATAGCAAAGTCACGAGCAAGACTAGGAATAAGACAGAATGTGTTTAGCCAGCCAGTGGTTAATGACTGGAATTGGATCCCAGCTCAGGTGGTAAAAAGCCTAAATCTAAACACTTTTAAGTCTCGTCTTGATAAGTTTTGGCAAGGGGAGAATTCAGATTACCATGATTTTGACTAGTTTTTTAACATACATGTAGATAACCAATCAAAACCGGAATTACCAACAGGCTATATTCCGTACATTGGTATCAAAGATATTGATCTTGCTAGGCTGGGCTCGATTTGTTGTGGTGTTTAGGAAGACCTGGTAGCTTTCGTAATTTTCATTCTTCCGACTTTCTCTCATTTATATCGTTATATAATTGTTCTAATTGTACAGGTAAGTCGTATCTATGTACACTTAGAACTAATTAATATGTGACTTAGTGATAACACTTAAAACTTTAATAAAATGATACAAAATATTACTCTGATGTAATTATCCCCATTTATCGCTCAGGCCAAAGTTGACGTTTAATAAAATTAGATCTAGATTGGTTTGGTGTTCTCAATAGATCCCTCTACACGATAATATAGGTTCAGTTATTCTAAGATCATTGGTTATATATGTACTCCTAATATTTGGGATTTATATAGCGATTGACGTAAACATTACATGTGGTTATTTTTGTTTTAAAAGACTGGTTGTTACCGACACAATCAATGATAATTATGATCTGGAGTGACAATGAATGAGTAAGTGACACACCCAGTCTCACCACTGATATCTGTGATGGCAGAATTAATAAGTAATTCCGTGGTCATATTGTTCTCTTTCAATATCAATCAGAAATAGTATGCACATACTGAACTATCAAGAAAGGCTTCTTTTACAATCAGCGGAATATGGTCTAATTGGTCGTTGGACCTAGCCTAAATCAGTAAATGCATCAGTGATCAGTCACAGTTTCAAAGTTGCAATTTTCCAGACAGTACGGCGTACCTGTTTTTAGAAATACCTTGATGGTGTTATGTTGCCTTGCATAACAAAGCAGTCATTATAAAATCAAATTTATTCAGCATTATAATGTATATCACTGCACAGATACCAGAAATAAATAATCTTTTATCTAACAATCTTAAACATGATGAATTATTGATATACACTTTAAACAAGTATGTGGCATGTGGACAATATTTTTTAATTAAATAACTTGTGCTTATGTATATTGGTTTCAAACTGTTAAAGTCTCTTATTAATTGGTTATTTTCATGGCAATTTTCCCCAAATTTAATTTCTCCCCTTTCTGCCATTTCTCCCCTGGGCAGAAAGTATTTCTGCCGTATCAGCAGAAACTGGGTAATTACCATGGAGAATCCTGCCAACCCTACTTAAATTATTAATATGCTAATATTGTAATATTAAAAGTAAAATTATTATACAATAAGTTTGGGCCTGATTATTAGACTATTGTAATCATACACTGGTATTGTTTGTAGCCAAAATCAATTGACTTGATTAGTCTGCCATTTGTTTCTAGAGCTTAGGGAGCAGTATTAATTTAATAGAATTATTCATTAATTGGATGACAAGCAAGACACTATCCTCTTGGTTTGGTGCTGGTGTTTATCTGTGGCTGACCATGCACTGACAGTGACAGAGGCTTCACTTAATGATCCCCCATGTGGCATGAAATTAAGATATCTACTACCAGACAATTCAATTCCGGAATTATTATAAAAATGGAATTGATAAATTTGGAATTAAAGTTTGCTACAAAACATTTCATCCGCAAATTAATTTATCATTTAATTTTTTAATTCAGAAATACTCCTTCCATGATGATCCTACTTGGAATATAAACTACTTGGACTAGGTATTCCAAGTAGGTACTCGGAGTACCTACTCATGATAAAAAGTAATAATTAAAAAGAGTAGGAAAAAATGGAATTAGAATTGTTGCTACTGTAATTAATAAATTGACCAATTGGAATTGACCCCATGTCTGTCTGCTACTCTGATTCCATTAATCCATGTTATAGCTTTCATATTAAATAAAAGTTACACATAGTTAGTTTCATGAGAAAACAGCCAAGCTGGTATTTTGTCACAGGATCCTCCAAAGACTGAGATTTGGATTATTGATGATTGACGTATTAAATGGACTGATTCAATTGTACATGTGTGAAAGATGTGAGAGTCTGTTGTGGTTACTGAATAAAAATAAAACTCCAAATTATTTCTGTTATTACTGAATTGGAAAAAGTGTAAGAGAGACCAAAATAAAATATATAAATATACTAATTCTAATATAATGATAATCCACAACTGGCTCTAACCAAAATAGATAAAAAGTGAGTTTAAGAAAATTAAAATCACAAAATATAGGGAAAATATTATTTACAATGGGTTTTCAAACCCAATCCTGATAATGATACATGTACATTTGTAGTACATTTGTAGTACAGCAACATTGCTTTAATTCTATCTATTCCTTAGAATAGAGTTGATGTGTTTAGCTTGATAACATTTGAATTATCTTGATTTTAGTTTTCAATTTTCAGTCTATACTGATATTTTGGTGTGATCTCCTGTGTATTGGGGGAGGGGCGGGATCCATACAATCACTTCATGTGGATGATTTGCTGTAGGTGCTTGATTAGAAGTAATGGCTTTATAGAGCCATAAACAATCATGGAGCAAATGACCATAAGTTTAATCACTATAGCTCACCCGGGGTAGGCATATTACAAAACATAATGTGGACAAGTATCGTCGAGACTGTTCATACAGTTACCCACAATATAAACAAGACTGTTCATACAGATATCCATATTGTGATTAAGACTGGTCATATTGGTGCCAACAGTTAAATTAAGACTAGTCATATAGGTCCCCATGATGTCACATTAACTAGTTTATGTTCCAATTTCTTGATGGCATATAGGCTGACCCTTCTGGATAGCATAGGAGCACCTCCATGGTCTAGCGGTAGCGTGTTGGACCACAGATCACTACTACCCGTGTTCGAATCCCGGTGTGGGCACATCTGAAGGTTGTTTCGTCTTTCACTTCATCTCACTACCTTTGGAGGTTGCTCGGCCCATTTAGCCTACCTTGTGCACAAAAGTGGCCATTAAACATCAATCATCATCATCATCATTATCTGGATATCATAGTAGCCTGAAGAGAATAAAACTGGGTTAAGACCATCAGTCGACTCAGTGAGCTCCGGTGGCCTAGCGGTTAAGCACCCGGCACTTGGTGCCAACGGTCGCAGGTTCGAACCCCGTAAGAGGTCGAAACTTTCCAGAGATTAATTTCTCGGCTCACTACATCGTGGGTGGCTGACCACGTTAAATGCCTGCCGTCTCCACTGAATTATTTAAAATAAAGGGGGACGTTAAAAACCCCCTGAGGACGTAAAACACTCTGGCAGTGACCACCCTCAGGGTATTTCGGCTCCATCTTTCCGTACTGCTCCCCTGTGAGTGGTGGGGGAGGAGGTTCCTCAACCACTCAAACATAGAGGCTGTGCTGATTAAGCGACAGTCTGGGGATTCTCCTCGAACAACAAAACCATCAGTTGACTCATACATATCAGCTTTCTGTGTATAACTGAGTAATAAATATTAATCATCTGAATGGACCTATTTTCAGTCTTACATTATTCTCAAATAATGGTAGAGACAGTAACTACATAGAAATTAATGAGTTGCCTGACAGTTGATCTTATTTTCTATTATTTGCTTAGATTGTATTGCATAGCAATGAAATTGATAGATACAAAAGAAATGTGGTCAAGCTTTAATGGTCACTGGACATTTAAAACTATGATGCCAAGTTAGTGGAAACTTTTTGAAGTGTTGGAATTTTGCTGTTAAGGATCTGACCAGGGAAGATACCCGGAGTCTGTTTCAAACGTTAACCCCAATGACATCACATGATCACCCTCTACCAAATGGGATAGAAACCATTTTATTAATCCACAGGCTTCCGACTTCAAAATCATGTCAGTTCAGTGTTCACAACATGTAGCAACATGAGAATATTTAACTATGTTTATAATATTGTAATTGCTGCTGATAAAACTGTTAAGTTGGCACAGGTTATGCCTCAGGGAAATGAAGTTGTAAGATGAAACCTCTTACAGACACAGGTTGTGGTGTGTTTAAAATCACAGACTTGGAGGTCTGTATTGCAATACGATGCTCTACAAATTGTATTATTTGTTTTGTGGTTAGCAATCACATTAAACATTTTCTACGCAATTGCTTAGTAATTCAACTTCAACAAGATTGTCAATTTCACAACAAATCATTGAGTGATATCTTTGAAACTGATTTATTATTTAAAAAACTCTATTTAAAACGATGTTAAGGCAAAACCAGGTCACTTCAGTGTTTTGAAGTCTCCATGGTTCAGATGAAGTCTCCAAATCAGTAGCTGGAAGGTTTCCAATAATGCTGAAAACTACCATGGACAAAAATCACATGAGGGTAAAGTTTGTTGTTGGCCAAATGTAGCTTATTCAGGTCAAGAGGCCTAGCCAAGCTAGTTTAGAATATAAAAACAAAAGTTCAGAATGTACAAATGTTGAACTTCAGCATTAGACACTATATGGCTAAACTTTGCTACGCAAAGCATGGCTGAATATCATTGCTATTATGTATACTTAGAGGCAGAGAGAGAGAGAGAGATAGGCTTCTTGACATCATTCTCAAATCATAAACGATTTACAGTTGGCATGTTTTGGAAATTTTCTGTGCTCCATCAGGTAATATCAAGGAACTATCTTTGCATGTCTTTGTCTATCTGTATGTCTTAATATTACAATGTGTGTGCCTACATACATGTATGCACAAACATGCATACAAACTCACACATGCTGTATTTATTTTGTAGTACTATGGGTTTCTGAATGTCAACAAACAATTTGGCAAGTATCTCCTCCACATCAGATGGCATTTTTGAAGGATCATGGACCATCTTGGAGTGCTTCACTGGATGAGAAATGTTTAAAAGAAGAACGTCGCCTGCATACTAAACTGGCCAAAATATTACGTGAAAATTTGTTAAGGTTTGTTACATGTCTCTTTGTTAATAATATGCAGCATTTCTTCTAAATTTGGAAATGAATTTCCTTTTTCTTGTATTTCATATATGCCACTTTGAATTATTTCTATTATTGGCACTAATGATAAGGTTATATAACTTGCTTACAATTATCTTATTATTGAAGTCATAGATTTATTGTTTTCTGTAAAGTGGAGTAATCAATTATGAAAATACATACCAAATTAAAGATATCAGTAGGTTCTGATCCTCATATTCAATGATTTTCACTGACCGTTGTGATAATATGTCCAATTCTCTTCAAAAAAGAATTATCAAACATGACTCTATTCCTCAAACAGATAAACTTCATTATGTATATTTTACTATACTCAGTATTTACAACAGGTTTTTAATTCTAGTAACATTATTATTATGCCTTCTACAGTTTACTCAAGTCAGGATCAGAAGCTGATGTTTGTTTGCCTTATAAAGATGACTCTCTACAGTTCCACAGTTGTCTTATCAGAATAAGGTTAGTTCAGAAGTTGTGTGTTTGTGTGTGCGGCACTTATGCCATCATAGTGCCTGAGTGGCCTGCATCATTCCGAAAAAGTATGCATAGTATTGCACTGATTTATTTAGAGGTGGCCTGCACCACACCACATTTTTTCTCAGGCCTGCATATTTTAATAAGTTGTGAATGTCTGTGAATTATTGCCAATAGGTCATGGCTAACAAATATGACAAAACATAGTTGCTACCAAACATAAGATTTTGACAATAACAACTAAGTTTGACTTTGTATATGCTGAGTGAAAGGTTACTTATAATCTGTGATTGTGGACTGAAAGGTTTTGCATCATAAAAGGTATAGATTACTGTTGTCTAAAATCAGTTTATCTATTATTTATGCATTTTCACTAAAATTGTTATTTTCAGTTTGAATGTCTTATTTTGTTATGTGCATGAATTGCTAATCTGAATTTACTGAGAGATTACATGCATTATTATTATGACTTAACTGCAGAGTAATTTTGTTGTGTGTGTGTGTGTGTGTGTGTGTGTGTGTGTGGCTACCAAAGAAGGCTTCTAACCTAAAACCTATTGTCAATAAAACATCTTCAAAACAGATCTTTAAAAATTTTATAAAATTACAAGGTATATGGTATATTGTGTGTGTGTGTGTAATCATTTTGTTTGCTTTGGTTATTTTTTTTTTATGGCAGTCTTTGAATGTTTTTGCAGACTTCCTAAATTGTGGGATGTGCTACAAAATGAACATGAAAGAAACTTTATTTGTCAGACAATCGATAGAGATAGATTCCTGCAAATTCTCAGGTAAACACTAATTACACTTTTTTTCACCATCATCTTATCATTCCACCAGTTCTGAGTTCAGGTAGTCATTGACCTATGCAACTTATGACTGTTCAACTTTATGACTGGCAGTACAACTTAAAGATCATTATAATAACAATATGTCAGGTAATTATAACATAGGCAGACTTACAATCAGATCAACTTACAACTGGTTGGTCATAACCAATCAAGGTCATAAGTCACTGACTACCTGTATTGTGTTTTTTTTACAGGATTTGTGTTTTTTTAGAATGGTATCTTTTACAGAATCTTTTTTCTTATCATGTTTTCAAAATGCTGAATAATTCCCAAGAACATATATTCTCCAGACATTATCAAATTGTTATTAACTGCAAAATTTTGTCATTGTTAGTTATACACAACTGTACAAAATGAGACAAAATCTCTTCACTGGCTATTCTTGGAAAGGAGGGTGATCAAACTTGTGGTTTCATGGGTCTCTTGGCTTTCAATACCTGGCCCCTCTATTCCTGAAGATGAAGTCACACTCTCTTAGGCCTGTTTTCTCTGTTATTCTTATTCCTGTTTATATGACAACAGGCTCAAAACTTGAATCTTAATTTACTATATTTAAACTTTTTGTAAAAGGTTATATATACAAATTTATTAACAAACTATTGGGAAAATATACAGTATATGTACCTATGAATTTGTATGATATTGATAGATTATTATGAAATTTCATCTATCAGACAGTCATCTCAAATACTTGTGAAGTTATAATTTATAAAACATATAAGTGGTATAGGATCTGAATACTTGTGTGAACTACAAAGTCATCCCAAAGCCTCAGGTCATCCAGTCAGATACTATTGTAGTTATCTGTGTCTTGACTCAAGTCGTATGGTGATTGTGAATTTAGTGTTGCAGTCCCCACCTCACTTTATGAAACAGGTTGACAGCGGAAATTAGCAATATATCATCTCTTGAAAATTTTAATTATATTCCAAAAACTAACATGTTCAAGGTTGCTTTCACCAATAAATAATATAGATCACTATATTCTTTTTGGGTATTATAGTTTGCCAATAAGTTATTGGGGTATCACTTTACAAGTTAACAGTGGCTTTGAGTTTGGCTGCTGTTAGTAATCTATATTATTATTATTATTAGTTCACAATCGAAGTTGTATATCACCTGCTGTTATCACCTTACAGGTACATATACACAGAGGATGATCTGGATCCAGTGCATTTAATCGTGGATCAGATCATAGATGCTGTCTCTAAGTCACATAGCAGCAAACCCATAACGAGGATCGATCCTGTGATTGGACATGTATCGTTAGCCGAGTCAGGGAGCTCATCTGACTCACCATCAGGCCAGACACATTCTGGATCTAGTCAAATTGTTCATGAGCTGAGTCGTGATACAGATAATGTGCCCGAGGTCAAAGTTCAGATGCCTAATGGAAAGGAGGACCAACAGTCAGGTCAGAAGGTAGATAAGACGGCAGAAGAGCATCCGTTAGAATGTGATGTAAATGGACACAGAGACTCCTTAAACAACAACCGTGAAGATCTCAGGACACCGGCCGAACAAAACGATGTGGAAATGGCCAAAAGAGAACGGGAATGTAAGTTGACTGGATCAGAGGGGACATACTGTAAGCTAGGACGTGATCTACTCCATCTGTACCAAACATCTGCTGGTAGTAATATCAGGGTGAAGGTCAGGAATACTTGTCTTCATTTACACAGGTCAGTGATGAGGTCCATACCTAGATCGTGAGAGATAGTTTGAACAAGTCATTAGTGTTGTCTTCGATTTTCGTTTTTTAAATATCTCAGAGAATGGTATTGGTTCACCCAGTTGTTGCTGTCGTAACCTTGTTTTCTGATGTTTTTGCAGATGTATTTTGTGTGTCAGGTCAAGTTATTTTGGTACCATGCTAGGAGGTCAGTGGAGGGAGAGTGAAGCTCTGGAGATTAACCTAGAAGGGTTTGTTTTAATTGTGGCTTAATTAAAACAATTCTTGGCATAGTAGACTTTCATTCAGTAGTGGAAATATTTATAAATGGGATACGTTCAGTGTAATGCTTGCCATGAACCATTACAGACACAAATGTATGTCTTGATTAACTGGCTGCCTGTTAACCAAAATTCTTTGTTAACTGAATCATAAAGATGTTCCCCAAATATTACTTGAGTTGGTCACAGAAAAGATTCTAGAGTCTAGACTAATCAGCTAATGAACTTGTTACCCTACTGATTCAGACATCAAGAATTGACTGTAATTCTTTGTTCCTTCTGGCTCAAACTGATATGGTTCTATGTCATTTATGACGTAATTTGAACAACGCAGTTGCGTTATGTTCTGGAATAATTTTTAATATATGGGTTATCGTTTACACATTTTGACATTATTTATGATATTTGTGAGTATAGCTGTATTAGTCCTCAAATGTTTTTCTGAGGGTGGACTATCCCTTTAAGGTTGCTTGTTACATGACCATTCTTTTCTGTTACATGACCTAATGTGTTTTCTTGAAAATTACTTGTTTAAAATGCAGAAATTCAGTCCAAATATTTGCTTATCAGTACCAGAAGTGCCATGGTATATGCTACATACTTTAAAAAAAAACCGAATAAAGTTGTCTCGTTTTGTTGTTTGCAAAATTGTAGAATTTCTCAATTAGGTAAAAGGATTGACCTTACGTATTATTGGCAGATGTGTATGGCTGAAACATTAATTATTTATAAAAGATAGTGAAATATCAATTAATATCTCCCAAAATAAATATCAAATAAAATATTATTATGGGAAACTGTAAGCAATTTATATATGTAATAAGCGACAAAATATTATTCTGACATTGTATGCTAATGTACTGTTTCTGGTATTATAGGATAAATGCTACAGCAATGTGCCAGGCATTAGTGTATATGTATGGCGGTGTTCCTGAGGTCCACTTTAATGACAGCAATCTCATTGAATTGATTACCATAGCAGATATGTATGGACTTGATGGATTGAAAGACATAATTAGCTTCTGTATGAAGAAGGCGTGTCACTTCTTCCATAAGGTTTGTATTATATGATGTTATATAGAGCTTGTCTAATATTTGTTATTGTATTACATCATGTCTGATAACAGTAACCTGGTGCTGTTGTTGAATGACAGTAGAATTGTAACACTGTGTTCTTTGAATTTGTCAAGGAGGCACTTAATTTCAGTAATGCATAATATAAGTTTACTACAGTGGAAATCAGTTAAACGCAGTTTGTTTTATTATGCTAATTTTATGCAATGTGGTGGTGTTTGAGCCTGAAACATATGTCTGAATATTGGTTTTAAATGAATAAATTAGTCATACTTGGAATATTGGGTGCCCTATTGTGATATATTCTTTTCTGTTTGTAATAACCTTTTGGCTATTCTCAAGATTGACTCACATCATGATGCTGACATAAAGTTGAGTTTTATTCTGAATACAAATAGTTCAAATGTAGCAGCTTTGGAATAGAAATATTTTCTTGATGATGTTACCTGACACATACTTTAATCCTAAATATGTTATATAATTTAACCAAAAAAATCGACATGCTGATGTTCCATCATGAGAAATTAAGCAGAAAATACCACTTAGAATACAAATGAGAGATGTAATGTTATAATAATATGCTGAAATATAAGATAAAACTGTGTATTATTTATTGTCCTCTATCAAATTCTACATATAACTGATATTTAGTATTAGAGCCATAAGCCTGGAATTTTCTATGTTGTTAAGTACTGCAGAATGACTAATAATATTCAAGTGTATTGTCTGGATAAATGTTTTGTACTTGCCTTCAGGTATAGATATTAACTTTTGAAGTCACCCGATCTGTTGGACAATGAATAAAATATGTAATTTATGAGTTCCGTACATAAGATCAATTAAACCATGATCAGAATCAGAAATAGGTCATTCTATGAAACTAATGCCTAAGAATGTGACATAGGAGTTAGAAATTTAAAATATAGTAAATTGTTTAATTAGGTAATTGTTTTCTATATTAAGTAAATTTTCAGATTTAATAATTGTGAAGACAAAAGTGGTTTTATTTTTTCAGATCGAAAACTTTTATTCTGCTCCATACATTCTAAGCCACCGTCTGCTCTTCACCCTGCTGCTTTGATTTTTTGTTCTTTCCCCAAAAACTTTATATCATTGACATGAAATGACCACAACGTTTTCCCCAACAGCCCTGCAATGACTGCATTCCATGTGTCCTTAGTGTTTTACCAACAGCTGAGATGTTTGGTTTAGATGATCTCTGGGAGAGGGGTCGTCAGTGGTGTAGTCGTCATGTGTCGAGAGTATGGTCGGCTAAACAATTTGCAACATTGCCCTCTGAAATACAGGATAAATGCTTACAGGCCACATTAGCTGATATTGTAAGTATATCGTCACAATGGAAATTGTCAGAATTGAACGAGACGCTATCTGGCAATTTTATGTTTAAAATATTCTGTTATTGTTGCTCTAAATTGTGTAGAGATTTGTGCTTTTGTAAAATGTTATTCCAGTGATAAATAGTCTGGCCCTGAGTACACTATCAATCACCATAATGTAAGGTTAAGGTTGAATATGTTTCTTTTATTTTTGATCCAATCAGTTATTGTTTCATTAGAAATTGGATTAGATTCAAAAAGATTTTGATAATGTATTTTAACTCCCTTATATGTATCACACAAAATACATGCACATACGCTTGGTGTGTGTGTGTGTGTCTGTGTGCATATGTGTTCGCCCACATACGCATACACACTCACATACACATAATGTTAACAGCTTGCATACATTTCACAACTAGTGATATGTTGTATGTTCTTTAACAGACAAATGACTCGGTTATTGATCTGGTGTTAGAATGTGATCGTCTTGGAGGGAGTCTGACAAATGTACGCCGTTCAGAACCAGTCATTGCCATGGCAGCACAGCTAATGGATGCCTGTATTGATCATCTAAGAAACAACTTGGTAGACGTCACAAGGACTGAGAAATTCTTATCTTTAGGCAATGTTAGTTTTATAGTCCTGGCTTATCAGTTCTCTCTCTCTCTCACCAACACACAGACACACACACAAAGACACACACAAAGACACACACACACACACACACACACACACACACAGACACAAAGACACACACACACACACACACAAAGACACACACACTGTACTACTAATTTTGACAAATGTTTTTTGTCACTAAGACCTTAATGATAATTTGTCCTAGTTGTCTTATCCAGATCGTATACATTCCTTTTCCTCAATAACATAATGTTATTTCATCAGTTACTGATTGGTGTGACCTCATCCTAACAATAATTACTAGTAGTATATATATATATATATAGATATAAAATGGATGCTTTAGTTTGCGAAAAAAGTGTCAAATTAAACTAATTTTGAAAATTATTATCTGTAACTACACAGATATTGAAGAGTATTTAACATATAAATACTTTAATTGTGAATGAGTGCACATGATTTGACATGTATTTGATTGTCTACGTGCCATTTAAATGACTGCATTCTTTTTTCTGAAAACAAGTTTGATGGTGTAAATTGAATGGAAACAAATATATGTATTCTACTATCGTAATGTAATGTTACTTCTCATATAAAACACCCATCTATCATTGTTCCTTATGACTGATAGCATATGGCTTTGTGCTTGGACTTCTTGGATGAGGTTTTCTGCAGAGCGATAATCACTATGCCCGCAAACAAGGCATGTGCCACTTATGCCAGGGTATGGGAGTTGTGTGCCGAGGTGGAAACTAAAGAATGCCCATGGACTCAGGTCAGTGTATGGGTTCGCCGTGTAGTAGGAGTATTATATTTCCATTTTCCACATTTTCTGTGGTTGAGGGTGTCTTCCCAATGTTAATAATAAAATAGTAAAGAATGTTGAAATACAAAATATGATTAATGGTGGATGTTAAGCCGAAGATCACTAATGTTAATATGAATAACCAGATTAGATAATCCCACATACAAAATTGATTTGATCATTTGACCATCTTGTTTTAGTAATTTTATTTTCCTTTCAAAATGACATCTAGAAGTAAAACAAACTATAAGGGAAAGCTGTTGTTCCACGTATATGTAAATTTATACGTCTGTAGTTTACTAGAAAATGCAGTGTCACACTATTCTGTTCTAATAGGATTTGAATGTCTGGTTAAATAGGTCTTGTTGAATATCACAATTAAATTTTATTGAGTCTCTAAATGATCCAGGTAATCTACACATGATACAGTCATGCATAAATAGAGTTATATATATTTAAACCATTAATTTTACAGATGGAAGATTTTAAAATGTCGGGTCTATAACTGTTAGAAGAGGCATTATTTATTATTTAACTGTTTGTTTTTGTATTTTGAATATTTTGCAAGTCCCTATGTTCATATGCATGTATGTATGCATACATCAAAAATGCTTCTTTTAAGATAATATACAATCATGAGGTTAATTTATAATTTTGGTTATTACCGTATTGTGATGTATTTATATTCTGAAGATTTACTGATATTTTTAAAGGATTTCAAGCAACTGATACTGCACTTGGAGGAGAAATGTGAACACTTTATGCGGCTTTATATTAACCAGCTAATTAACACTGATGATTGGAGAAAGATGCTTAGTTCTGAACATCAAGAGCGTATCAAGGAAGGTATGTTTCAGTCTGATTAGTTTTTAGATCACTTTTCAGTGGAGTTGGCATGTGTTTGACATTAGTGGTTTTAATCATAGTTTTATCGAGCTGTGAAAAATATGTTTTCAACATGTTGGAAACCTAAATGTGTCAAAAATATACACAGTCCTAATTTCTGTGAAAAAAAATGGTCCTAAAATATTTTCATGTCAAATATTTGTAAATAACTTGTTTTACTTGATATGTACATGATTTATTTCATATAATGGTGATATTAATCATTTGAAGAAAAAATTCCACAATCAAAGTATAATATATGTATTACTAGGTAGATTTCACTTATGGGCACTTATTAGATGTTTCACCAATTGATTGATTAAACCAGTTAGATATCTCCCATGAATTTGACTTGGATAATCTTGAGGCCAGCACAAGTTAAACCATACAATTCTATACAAATTCTAATTGGACAGTTATTTTGGGGTTTCCAGTTTGATATAACAATTGAAGCCACAAAATGTCTATTCATGTAGGGAATAACCATAACTGACTTTAACATTGACTACATATATTATAGAGGGGTATTATAAGATAATCTGATCATGTGACGTGACCACAGGACAGATATTTTCTCATCAGCTGAAGTTTTATATATGGTGACAGTGCAAGGAATCTACTCATGGAAAATATATAACAAATAGCTGGTTCCATCTATATCTCTTCATAATATTGCTATTTCTTTTACATCAGTGACTCAGCAATATTCAGTGGATTAACACATTACATAATGTGTGTTCGGATATTACTTTCTAGCTTTTATTTCATTTTGCGTCAATCAGGGATTCTCTTCAGTGAATCATATATAAAAGTGGTAGACCCCAGGATTCGGTTTGAGAACATTTGCTCAGAGTGGAGTCTGGTGAAATAGTGCTAACTAAGTATAAGAAATGTGATCATGAACAGGTCGGCAGAATGCAACAACTCAATGCACATTCTGACAAATCTGGCTATGTATTGGACGCTAGTGCTTTTACCAGATTTTCCATGCCTATAAGTTATACTAAGTATAAGTATTGCCAAAAGCTGAAAATGAGAGCGCTAGCAATCTTCACCACATAACCTCCAGGCTGTACCTTCAGCCCTCACACAGTTGGATCACAGAACATCCACAATTTTCCAGTCATCCAAATGTCCCACTCCAGATATACTCTGCATACACACAAAACATCGGTAGTCCATTATTAAAAACATAACCTAAGTTTTTGACATGCCGGCCGACATTACATCTTGAAACAGGGGGACAACTTTCTTATTTTATATCATATTTTCCTATCTCTGTATAGGTATTTTAACTGATTGCAGCTTCTGCTATTTAATTCAGTGTTTTAACAACTTATGAAGTAAGGAAGTAGAAATCTTTTAAATTATCATATGTTATTGATGATCCCCTTATGGATGTGTACTGACAATCTTACAATGACAATCAATGGCACTGTATGATAAAAAGGTAGATTTGGACACTAGTTTTCTGCATAGAACATGATCAATCTAGAACAAACCAACACAGAGTCCGGTTCTGCTATAAGGTGGTCACTTGATTGCATAGGTCCTGTGTTTATTATACCAGTAAGTTGATCACATAGAGAGTGTAATAGTTATCTTTACAATGATTGGTCCGTTTGTATTTAGGGGACAGTTTGAGTTGAATTACTTTATCATTAGTGCTGGTGACAATTGGGACAGTTATCTGAGGGATGAATGCTAATGGAAACAAATCCCACAAACACAGACAGACATGATCTGGATATTTATTGTAAATATAATTGGCAAAACACAAACAATAGCTGTGAATTACATTTCTAATAATCAGAATTATATGATCAGAGCCACATGTGACTGATGACAGTAATTGGGTTATCAAGTGCTTCATAAACTGATGAAAAAGATACCGGACCACACTTGAATGAAGCCAACCTAGCTGGATAAATGAATCTGGTGAATGTAGTTAGCACGTTTGGATATAATTTGGCTACAGAAGTGGATGTAATATCAGGGTGCTGTGGACTCCAGACACCACGTTATAATGGAACCAAACTCTCTCCCTCTCTCTGTGAAAGAACAGTGAATTTTACTATAAAAAATGTGTGTTAGATTAAACAATCTTATAGAGGGAAAAAACAGACAAATTTTGCAATGAAGTACTGGAGGAAAAATATAAGTTGGTGATTCCTGAAAACAAAACTGGATAGAAACTAATGAAAGGAGTTTCTTATGAGTAACATCATGTTTAGTAAAGGTTACCATTGTTCCTGAAGACTCCTGGGCTATATCCTCTTCCATGGTATACCGGACCACACTTTAATGAAGCCAACCTAGCTGGATAAATGAATCTGGTGAATGTAGTTAGCACGTTTGGATATAATTTGGCTCCAGAAGTGGATGTAATATCAGGATGCTGTGGACTCCAGACACCATGTTATAATGGAACCAAACTCTCTCCCTCTCTCTGTGAAAGAACAGTGAATTTTACTATAAAAAATGTGTGTTAGATTAAACAATCTTATAGGGGGAAAAAACAGACAAATTTTGCAATGAAGTACCGGAGGAAAAAATATAAGTTGGTGATTCCTGAAAACAAAACTGGATAGAAACTAATGAAAGGAGTTTCTTATGAGTAACATCATGTTTAGTAAAGGTTACCATTGTTCCTGAAGACTCCTGGATGTGCTAAATGATTTGCAGTTGGAAGATTTATAAAAATGTAAACATTGACAGAAAAAGAAATTTGTTTGATAATCTGATGATAAATCCAAATTAGTAGAAGTGAAGATTCTTCCCATTATATTACGTATATCTAATAATATAAGATCAAACAAAGCAATTTAAGAAAGGTAATTTTTAAAATATATTTATCACATGTTGAAGTCTTTTTTGTTACTTAGTTACTACTTACATTATGACAGGTGCCTGGTATGTGTGTGTCGGAGATGGTCGTAGGATGCGAGGCCCACCAAGAGGTGCCAGCTATCGAGTAAGCCTGATACCATTTATGTTATTGTACCATCTATTAATGATGAAGCCATTATTCTTATTTATTTTAGAATTAATAATGAAATTTCACTCCATTAATGCCATAATATATAATTGTCCTTTGATAACTGTAGGGGCCTTCAGTGCCAGCCAGTAATGGAAAAGCACAAGTCAGTCATAGACCAAAGGATCCACAAAAAACATTGCTACGCGACACACGAAAAAATACTTCTTTTAGATCATCATCTGTGGCAATGAAAAGAAGGGAAGATGTGCAATCCAAGGCTTCTAGATCAAAGCGACTGTCCTCATTTCCACGTTCTCAGTGGAAAAATCCAGATGTGGAACCGAGGCCTCAGAGTTGTACTTTCAGGGCAGTCAAAATGGCTGATGATGTCTTAATGAGTCCGGCTGAAGTACAGAGAGTCAGACCAATTGTGAGGAAGTCAAGCAGCTCTGAGCCTAAGGATGTTGAGTCAAACAAGATCGGAGATGATGAGAAAATGTTCTGGCAGACATCTAGACAGCACGAGAAATCATCATTGTTGTCATTTGGAAGTAGCGGAGCAACAGTTAATACATCTTTGGTCACTCCTACATCAGATCTGGACGACAGTGATGATGGTAATGTGTTCTTATCACCAGAACGAGAATATGTGCTCGTTCCACCAACAGTCATACAATCTCTTGAGGTCGAAGCCATTCATTTTCAGCCTGAGTTAGTTGTTCTTTTCCTCGAGTGGAATTTCTTTAAGCCAGAAAAGTAGAAGCATTCTTTCTATTTTGTCTTTCACTTCATTCCTTTTCATCTGTTCCATGTGAGTTATCTTGTGAAGCTGGAAGTGTTTGCTGGTAATGGATGATTTAAATAGCAAGTATACATCTGTATAGAAACTGGTACATAATTAAATTGTGCCGGCATTCCTGTATGCATGGCAAAGCTGGTGCATTGAAAAATGGTGATTATTTATTCAGAATCTATTTTGGTAAATGGAATTCGTTACAATGAAATGCATGTTTTGAAATATTTCTAGGTAGGGGTATATCCTATAAAGTAATACTTTTTTGATAGGAATATCCTTCTCTAACAGAACCTTGTCTTTAATTTATTTATTTTTTGTATTTTTGCACAATATTAAATATTTCTCAGTCAAGAGTCAGGACAAGAAGGTTCACAGTCAGTTAGTTACCTAGTACAATATGACATTATGTTTTTTGCTATGTGGGGGTGGAGGTCCTGTTTTAGAATTTGGCATTAAGATATATTCCAGTGTATGTAATATGATAATGTAAGCTGTTTATGTTATTAGTTATACATTAGCGTATATTAGAATGTTATTCTTACACCGTTTGTTATTATTGAGTTATACTAGTTGTTATTTTGATCAAGAGACTGTGTTCATTCATCATTAGTCAAAAAGTGCTGGTATTTTGTGGTATGTTATTTTTGTTTGCAATTATAGGTTTTGTACAGTATTTATTCTGCTCTACCCATGTTCTTTGTGTTCTGCGCAGTTTGTGTGTAGCGTTATTCAAATAATTTTTCATTAGGTTGCACAGAGAGTAATATTCCATTGTTGTCATTTTAATGTTACTAGATGTTTGTCACATTATTACACCTGATAATGTTTCATCACACCTCACCATCCATTTGTTTTCTGATGAGTTATTGTCAGAAAATGTTTGATTGAAGGGTTATAGCACCACCTCTCATATTGGGTCCTTTACATTTCTGGTCACCAGTCACTTATCTTTGGCACAATTCCGATACTGTGGTTTTCTAGTACAGTTTTCTTCCAATGATATCTGGAGTTAGTTTCATACCTGAAATAAGAATGATACTGAAATTCAAATTTGAATTAATAAATATTGAATTAAAATTTTGGTGGATGAAATCCACCAAATAATTTGCAGGAAATTTAATCATGTAATCCTATATGCTGCATTCCGTTCAGTATAGTTGATGCTATTCTAATCCAGATTTTTCATGATTAAAATGTGTCATGGATTCATCATTTCATGTGAAGTTGGAATTCTCTTGATTTGGAATTGTAACCATGATAGGCATATTTTATTTGGGAATGGATTTTATGCCAATTGATTGAAGTATAATTGAGAGGAACTGGAAATAATAATAATAAATTATAATAGTGTAAATTAAATTAAACACTTACTAGCATGAAAAATTGGCACTGAGCCCACTGTTTGCTGCCAATCAAAACATTGCCACTCTCTCTCTCTCTCTCAGTATGTGTGTATGTGTGTGCATAGGTTGGTTTCTACCATCAAAATATATTTGCTGTTAATTAGCCTATCACCACGGAGTAATGGATTGATGAACAAGTATAGAAATGTTGACACATCTTGAATCTTGATTTCCTCTACAAACAGGTACATTTGTGACAATATGTTCACTTATCTTCAAAGGAAATAGCAATCCTTTTGGTGGACAAAAATATCGCCAGTAAATATTCCAAATAAATACAGATAGATCTAACCGTTTGATTAGCCCATCTGTAAAATTAGTCAATACACACCCAGTTCTTCACACTTGTGGGTTATAGATCTGTTAGAAATAATATTGTTTTCCTTGTTGTACTTTCTGGTATTTGTCATATATATCCATAAAGGTTTTCAGTACTTAAACAATATGTTGAATGATTGTATATGACAAAAGCATGTGAAGATAGATGAAGATGCATGATGCCACTAATAAGAGATAATGAAATAACTGCAATAAGTTGATGTGACAAACACCGGTTTGACATTTATGATGCGATGGAGTTGATATTTATATAATGTATTCTTCAGTGATCCATGACTGCAAAAAGATCATGATGGACTATGGCTGTATTTAGATTACCCGTATAATAACTTATTTTGTTTCATTATTAAGCATATTCCATAGCTTAGCATCAGCATTACCAGTTCACCTGTGAAGATATAACAGAATCTAAGTTGTAGCTTGTAGCTGTGTCTAACACTGATCAGATTAATATCAGTTCTGAGTTTTTGTTCTGAGTAAGACTAAATACTGATTTGTTGTATATGAGTACTTCTATTACTGATGTTTCTCTTTGTTTGAGTCGAGTCGAGTTATTTTTGTGTTCATTTTTTGTTTGGCTGATTTCAGTTAGTATTATCATCATCATCATCATCATCATCATCATCATCATCGTATAATATATATTGTTCATTTACCACCAGAAGGGTGCCACCCAGCAAATGTTTTAGCATACAATATTAATTTGTGGATTTGTTTTAAGCAGTTATTTCCCTCAATGAAATCACAGCTGCTGTAACTTATCAGCTCAAATAAGAGATTTCAATACTGCAATCGGTAGAGCCCTACACCGCAAAACACCAGGCGAGGGTTCCAAATCAACTGATGCCTATGTTAGTGGAATCATTCCATAGACAGTCATCCCTGGTTTATGTCCTAGGTGTAACTAGTACTGAGACTAGACAAAGCACTCACTCATCTGCCTAGACTTGAAACTCTTCCATATCTGAGTAGTGTGTATCTTTGTGATATTCATTTTGTGATGTTCTGACTGGGTGTGATTTGACACGAGAGTGGTCATTGCTGTCCTCAGAAGCTCTTTATTCTTTTAATTCTAAATATGAGCTAAACATTTATTCTGTCTGGATTGGGCTTTAGCTGGAGTTCATACGACGTATTATTTTGGGTCTGCAAAAAGCAGATAAATGTCTGATGCCTGACTTCACATTTGAATACCTCAAGTGTTGTGAGGTCTGTCTTAGCTTTTTGCATGCAGCGAAGTAGTAAGTTGTCTGAACTTTGAACTGTGGTAGTTTGCTTGCGTCTCGGCTCAAAACTATTGCTATAATGTGGAGTCAGTTTTTTATTTTGTTTCTCATTTTTAACATTATATCTACTTTATTGTTGTTTTATTATTAGTGTTATCTATCTGTTTATTCAGTCACTTCCTTATTAATATTGTCACAAGATGACTATAGCAATTGTCGAAGTCAAATAATTTTGGTTCCATAATCATTCTGCACGTGGAGATTATTTATTGAAAACATTTGCCTTTATAATGTGGTGTTAAAAACCTCTTAAAAACATGTTATTCTTTAATTTGAAGTGAAATAATTCTTATATCAGAAAAAATGATTGATACAAGGTCATGAAAAACCCATATAATTTCTGAATATTTGTTATGCATAATTACGTCATTTGAAATACGTAATCATCTCGCAGACAAAATTTGATGTTTGTAGAAGATCTGCTGTCAATCAGTATTGATGTGTGTGTTGCTTGCCATTGCTTTGCTGATGTAATAATGTGTAGGTTTGTTGAATCTCTTCATCTGATATATATATATATATATATATATATATATGTACCATTCCTGTATTATGTTATATTTATCAAATATAGGCCATTTATATACATTTCATGTATCTATCTATTTGGTGTTAGAGGTTATAAACATTATGTTGGGACAATGTTTTGTGATATTTATGCCATGTCATTTTATTTTATTGTCAATTTTATTACTATAGGTCTCCATTTCACTGCATAATACTTGTTTTAAAATCGTTGAAGTGATTGAACTGTTGACTTGTCTCCAGAAATATATATTTACCAACAATACAATTACTATATGGCCAGTTTGCCATTACCGCTTACTTATATTTGGTTGTGCAGTTTAACCTATATACAGAAACCATTTAAGTCCTATAATTTCTAAAATAAGTCTTAAATTTGAGCTTTCAGTCATTTGGTTGTGTGTTTGGAATAAAATAAACCTGATTGTTCTTATTATGTATGGTGAGTCAGTAGTGAATCAGCACCAAACTGTTTTATGTACAGCTCCTGGCTTGCCTTATATTATGATAGTGTTGTTATGTTTTAGGTAGTTAAATGTAGTCTTTATTTATTTTTCTTTATCGTCATCCAAGTGACGATCTATTTTGACTTTGAGATCTTGCTCAGTCTGTTACCGACGATCACAAACAGATTATACCTGATATTATTTATATGATAGTTGAATGAGATCAGCATTAATCTAATCTCTGGCTTTGTCTAGCCTTTGTTTAATGCTTTGAAGGAAAATTACCTGGAAAAAACAATCATTTATGCGACTTCACTATAAACAACATTAAGGTCTAATGTGATGAGAGAGAGAAATGACATTGTTTTAGTAATGCTAATTAGGTGAATATTCGCTGATTAATCTGGTGGCTAATGTTTTTAATGTCAGATGTTTTTTTTTTATATTAAAACCTTATTGTCCGACCCTCTATTTTCGTCTGTTTTGATTGTATCATGTTGCTTTAGCATATATTCAATGAAATTACAGACAAATTACTTGTGTTTTTATTTCTGATAGCAGAACATGTTTAGGTAATAACACATATATTTTCTCCGGTGCTTGTCCTTTTTCATATATTGCAATAAAGAAAACTGCAATATTATGCCGTTGTTTCTGTTTTCATTCCCATGCAAACCTTATATATAGAGTAAGCCTTGATCACGTAAAAATACACTAAACGTATGCTCAATATGTACCATGATCATTCATGAAGGCCATAAGGGACGCCTCCGTGGTCTAGTTGGTAGCATGTTGGACCATAGATCACTGCCACCGAGTTCAAATCTCTGCATGGGCATATCTGAAGGGCTTTGCATCTTTGACTTTGATTCATTACCTTTGGATGTTGCTCGGCCCATTTAGCCTACCTTGTGCACAAAAGTGGCTGTAAAACATCAGTCATCATCTTCCCGAACGCCATAAAGCGTCGCATCACCTTATATAACTTACCATCTATAGTTCTTCAAGTGAATGCAGGAAGTGTACATTTTTATTTAATTGTTTTATGCAAATTACTCCAGTCTTAAGATGGGGGAACATACATGTTTTTTCCAAAGAATTTTCCCACATTGGGTTCAATTAAGAAACTAATTTGAATTACTTTTTCGAGATTTTTATGTTCCTCGTTTATTATCACACCCTAAAACAACACACACCCAACCAACAAAAACCACCAAAACACACACACACACACACACGCACGATAGTTACCCAACAGTTGAGTCATAATAATAGTGAAACATTTATAGGGTGCTATATATAAAGCACATTACCTTTCAAGGACGACTTACATTGATTAAAAGGTTGATGAGATTTTTATTAAAAGCTAAATACATAACAATTATAACTTATTTAATCCCAACTTTAACAAAGGACTAAAAGCTAAAAGAAACAGGTGAATCTTTATCCTAGATTTAAGGATGACCAACTTCTCAATGTTCCTAAAATCAGAAAGAGCCTGGATCCAAAGAAAATCTCCATTTATTTGGGACACGAGGACATCTAATATACTACAATATCAAAACTTCTAGGACGTCTATACGTTATCAGCAGTATAAGATAGTGGACACCTCACAATGAATATTATCTGTCTTTGAAGTGATTCATGATCCGAGAATTGAAGTGACATGGTCTCCCTTTTTTTTGTGTGTGACAATCTCATAAATGAATAACTTGAATATTCCCAATAAGATAAAGTATTAGTATGATATCTTTAGCAGCATCCATGATGTGGCCACTCCTAACATGAAATAGGTTCACTTTTATGGCAATAGGCAGAAGATTAGACTTTGCTTATGTGATGTTTGATTGATTGGTGGTTGTTATAATATAACGTCAAGGTTACACAGTCTGGTGGCAGGAGTTACATACTACGGGTATTTGGTAGTTATTAGAAACAGATGATTTTAAAGAGATTTTTCAGCATTTAGTTTCATTTTATTTCGTGATATATGTTTATATCAGATATACATTTTAATATAGGTTGTTATGGTGTCCGTGGATGTAGGAACATATTACACTAAACGACACCATTCAGTGATTCACCAATTCAGTTGCCGATAATCATCGACATAAAACTACATAAACCTTGACGTTCTATGATGCCACCAACTAGTGGTGGTCAGGGATCAGGACTCCTCACCTCTGAGGGGATCAGCAGTAATCAATAATCAATAGTAGCAGTAATGCGAATTTGTTATTCTCAAATAACAACACATTGAGTATTGCGTAGTGCGTGTCTGATGGCATTATTATTTAACAAACAAATCACAATATATACTTCATTTTACACTAATTTACTTAGTATAAAATGAAGTATAATTGTGATTTGTCTGTTAAATAATAACCTAGTATGTATAAGTTTTTGACAATTCTTCCAAGAGGCAGAAATTCCTGGAGCTTGCACTCAAACAATATTTCTCCAGTACTCGCAACGAGAAACTTAAAGGTTTGTGGAAGACACGATCGGTTGAAAGACATTCTTGTTTGAAAACATTTGGTGAGCTTTATGAATACGTGGTCACTTGCCTTGATGATATGGCTAATCCAGATGTTTTTCCAGAGGTTAATGAAAGTCGTTGGAATTGGGATAGTGACACCAAGACTACGGCTCATGGTTTGAAAAGTAGTCTGCAGAGTTTTGGAGTTACTATTGGCTTTACAGTATTGAGGAATAGTTCGGATTATTTGAAATGTTTGTGAGCTAAACCACAAAGAAGAGGTCTTTACGTCTTTGAGGTATATACAATGATTGACAATATCAAATAAGAGGGATGAAATTGGTGTAGAATTCCAGAGATGATACGACGAAGCAAAACAACTTCAAGGTACTAAAGAGGAAATGCCAAGGTTTCCAAGGGTTCAGTGTAATAGGTCGACCATACGTGCTGACATGCCTCTTCTTTATTACAAGAGATAATTTGGTATTCATTTTATTGATACCTTACTGTAACAATTGGAGAACCGTTTCTCTGTAGATAACTGTTAACCAGTGAGTATTTTGTTGAGTTTAATACCATCTTTAATTGCCAAACTAGGGATGTCTCCTAGAGCAATTTCAATCATGGCATGATTACCTGCTAATTCCGAGGTCATTAGATAATCAGGTATCCAGATGGTTCAATATGTGGTCCAGGCAGTCTGATAGGGCCGATTTACCTGACACTTTGATGAAATCCTCAGTAGCAGCAGATCCAGATTCCTTTCCGAACATTAGAATTTTTCTTGTATTAGCATGTACTCTACCTGTCATATCTGCGGAAGCAGGACGTAGTTTCTGTGTGTTGAGGCTAATCCAAAGCCATTTGAGGAACTGGATGGCTGACATAAGGTTTTCTGCCTTAATATTAATGAAAACACATTACAGTAAACACATCGATTTAAAACAAATTGCACATATGTTCATTAAAGAACACCCTAGACGTTTGTTCAAGGCCAGCCTTTTCGACTAACTGATGTAGATTTACATAAATCGTTAGTCAGTCTGCTTATTAAATATTTTGGTCGCACGAATCCTAACTTCTTCACAGGAATGTATACTTTTCCCTGTATTTTTACATAGTATACACTTGTTAGTATACACGGATTTTGTAGTGCTTCAGAAGACATTTAAGCATTATCTGATTTCCATATTTCTTCTACAGAGAAATAGGAAGACCGTGATTTAGCGGTTAGGTGTGCGCCAATTGATGTGGGTATGACTATAAAAAATGTCAGAAGCGTTTCATAGGTTAACTTTTCAACTAATTACATCTTAGACAGTTTGACTTCGTCAAACGGAGATCTCCTATCGACGGAATAATAAAAGGAAAGGTTAACGACCTTCTGACGAACTAATAACACTCTGGCACTGATATATTGGCTCAATCTTCTTATGCTACTATCATGTGAGTTGTGGGCTGAAAGAAGATAGCTCCTAGTAGTCAGTAACTGGATATAAATGTTAACGCGTTGATCTGTTATCGCTATTTCAAGATGAACAAATCAAATAGATCTATAACATATAATCGTCATCAGGGACTGGTGAGACATTACACATGTCTCAGCAAGAAAAGTCGCCACTCTGGATTCAGTCCCCTGAAGAAACGTCCAGAGTTTGAATTCACGGTTCGAGATTCTCTGTGCCTGTGCCTTATTATACACAGCTAAAACACACACACACACACACACACACACACACACACACACACACACACACACACACACACACACACACACACACACACACACACACATGGATGGCCGGACGGACGGCGGACGGACACAAGCTTTAAAACTTTTAATGCATAAACATCATTGTCCCAATCATAGTTGCAACCAGACCGGGGGCAGTTACATCCAAAATGTATCTAGATACAGTTACGTATCTAGATAAATAATTTATGAATGTATCTAGATACATTACAGTTACATTCCAAACGTATCTAGATACATTTACAGTTACATTTACAGTTACATTTTCTGTGGTGTATATTGTAATTGGGTGTATATTTTTGTGTGCAAGAAAAGACAAGACTAGTAAATATTGTTCAGGTTTATTCATTTTCAGTTATAACATTTATATGGTCATATTGATTCACATATTGTCAACTTTAATAGAAACATACTACATTCGTATGAACATAAGGGTCTCGAATGTATAGTCTTTCAGTGGGCATCTGTATGGGCGGAAGATCTTTCCAGCTAACATTGACATATGAAGCACCAAATACATAATAATATACAATTGAATGTTACAGAGATAATAATTACCTTCATGTGAGTGTGGAAATACCGGCTGATTTCATCTGACCAGATATCAGTGCTCGACAATATCTACATTTGACCTTGAAGTTTCCAGTGACATCCCCAGGGATGTCGAAATGGTCAAGAATAGTCACAGTGAAGGTTTATCCGATATAATAATATATTTTTTTCAAGCAATGATAGGTTGAAAACTGGTTATGATGACAATGACCTGAACTTCTTGGTTTATAAATGATTTGTCCAGAACACATCAAACAAACACTAATTGTGTTTCTGTGGGCTATTAGTGTCAGGACATGAACTGTGATGGCTTCACTGATGCCTTGGTGATTAGCATAAGTTATAATGTTGATCATATTTCTAAATTCACAATTGCGATTTAAAACATGAAAGATACAATCAAGGTTTATAAATGATTTGGCCAAAACACATCAAACAAACCCTATTTATGTTTCTATGATAATTAGTGTCCTGACATGATCTACCTGCTGGCTCCAATGTTTAGCATAAATTATTCATGTTGATAATATTTCCCAGTTCACCAATGTAATTAAAACATGAAAGATACAATCAAAGATGAGACAGTTACCGCAGCTTTCTTAATAATTTGTACATTTTTAAAGGTCACTCAATTAATTGTCACGGTGTATGTTAAAATTATATATAATAATGACAATATTTACTAGGGTTAAAATATGCAATTACATTATATGAGTATTTAAATTAATCATGTATCTAGAATGTATCTGAAATATATATGAAATCCAGATACTTTTGCAATGTATCTAGATAAGTTACAGTTGCATTTAAAATATTGGCAAATGTACCTAGATACATTTCAGTTACATTTAAAACAGTATCTAGATACAACGTATATAGATACAAAATTTAACCGCCCCAGGTCTGGCCCCAACCATTGGGATATTCACTGTCTTTTAACACTCGATCTTTTGTTATAATATTTTGCGAACACACGGACAAACATGCAAACACACACAATTTTATATATATATATATATATATATATATATATATATATATATATATATATATATATATATATATATATATATATATACAGTTTGATTATACCAATCTTGATCTATTTTTAATCATTGAACAAAGAAAGAAATAAGCGCCATTTGTTGTTGAGATGGAATTTATTGCAGGTGAAGCTTTCCTTTAATATTTTGTTATTTTTTTCCATTTTACATGACTGCATGTCATAATCAATATATGGTCATTTTTGTTCAGACAGAGAAATGTAACCTGATTTTAATTTTGAGCCTCGGGGGGTACATTATTTTATTGTTTCTGATACATTAGCTATTTAGACATACAATCATGTATCATTATTTCAACTATTACCGTTTTAACTGACATTAACGATTCTTGCTTTGTTTTATTTTTAATTTATCATTCTGCTACATTAGTAAATGTTCATCCTGATGAATATATTTTACCATTAACATACGAGAGTCAAGTTTGGTTGTTTAAGTTCTATGGATGCATTATGATAAGTCATTATAACTGTGGATGCATTATGATAAGCCATAATGACATATAATGATTATAAATTTACTATTTGTGTTGTTTGATAATTACCTTAATGACAACAAATATTATGAAGTTTATCGTGGTTTTATTAATATTTCTTAAAAGAGCCACATTTCATCAATAGGCAGTTAATCTTCCACCATTTTCTATAGCCCTTTATAGTCAATGTTTTGTTGAAGGGTGATTTGATATTTTAAGCTTCCCAGATGGTCACACATCGGACATACGGCCGAGATACTACTGTCTGGATACACATATACCACAAACACAGATACGAGCCGGATTTGAATCCACAGTTTGGAGATATGCACCACAATGCTCTAACTACTGTCCTTGCGCCAGCATTAGCCAATGTATGTTTTTTACGATTGTGAAACGCCAACAACATTGATGTACAATCTAAAACTTAATGAATAAATTTGAATTGAATTGAAACGAAAAAGAAATGGCAAAACAATCACATCTCACAGCCAAGCTACTGACCATTTGTTAACATCTAATAATTTTTTAAACTGTGGTGCTACCTTAAATTGTAAGCGATGACGTGTATAGGCTCCAGTATTTTTAGAATCAAACATGTCTGGTCTGATAATCTCAAGTTTAGAGTACAATAATCGAAAGATATCCGTTTTTTGTAGTATTATCACTGATGTGTTTCCGACTTCACAACAAACATTTTATTGTCGGAAAACAAGTGGATAGTTTGTGTGTGTGTATATATATATATATATATATATATATATATATATATATATATATATATATATATATATATGAACATATGTAAATATATATCTAAATGAGTGTTTTGTTTATAATCGTCCCAGATATTATCACGGAGGACAGATACCCGAGTTCGATATATACATATAGTATACATATTATTGCAAAGCTTCAGCCAAGTTAAACACTATATTTATCTTTATACCTGATACAGAGCCTGGAGTTTGTTCTTGATTGGCATTTTGTCTTCAACAAATTGTAGTCGTTTTTCAGGGTCGTGTTTCTCAGCTGTAAACTCTTCTAGGGCACAATTTCGATCTCGCTTACATTAGAAAATGTTTTATATATTATCTGGCATGTTTTTCAGCTTGTTGTCATGTATAAAACCTCAATAAACTCAGATGCCATCAAAAAGATAAAAACTCATATTGATATGCTATATGATGATGAATGTCTAACCCCACATCCGAGACAGTGAGGGTAATTAATATAGATGTTGTTAGCTTTGTTACCACTGCATCTTTCTCTCAAGACTGAATTTAGTTCTTAATCTGAAATCAGCCGAACTTTGCACAAACCATAGTTACTGTACGATGATACAGTATCTTAACATCAGTAGATTGATTATCACCTCGTGTAGTACCTCCACACGGTGATCTCACTATGTAGAATATCATACTGTATATGCAAATCGTCTTTTATAATAAAATATTAGGTTCTCTATGTCACTGATAGTTTCTGTTTTATTAACAAGTCATTGTTTTGTAGTTAAATGTGGAGTTCAGTTGATTTGCCAAAGGAAATAAATCTTACAAACACAGACCTGAGCCGTATTCGAGCCCTTAACGTGGATGGCTTGAGGAAATGATACTTTCACCGTGACAGTTTGTAGCCTATGAATTCTGATGGAATGACTGTAGTATTTCTACCGCAGAATATTTACAGTCTACATATTCAGGTTTTGAGGTTGATTTATATGTTCTGTCTGTGGATAAGATCGCTTTAGTCGGAAGTCGGAATTTTTATTACCAGTTTAGTGTGTCGTTATTGCCTTAGAAAATGGGTGTGTGTATTTATGTGTGTTTATGTCTCTCTGTGTGTGTGTGTGTGCGTGTGTGTGTGTGTGTGTGTGTGTGTGCTTCAGGATACATAAATATGGTGGTACTGGCTCAGACCATAAACACCCAAATATCCTTTAAATAACTTATCTACATTATTCTATACATAAATAAATCTATATATATATTTATTTATTACTAGGCTACTCATCAGCCTGTGGGGATCAGCTAATCTACTTTCATTACGTGACAAATGCAGTTTACATGCAACAGTAATTTTCCGTGGTTCAAAAGAAATCCATAGATAGAATGTTTCGACAACGCATTTGCTTGTCTCAGCTTCATTCTGGGTTCAAACAGCTAAACAAATCCTACCTATATCAACCGTACGAACAGAGGTCCGACAGGGCCGGCGTCGCAAGGTATTGTCTGAAAAGGCTGAAAAGTTAGGTAATTCATAGGTTCTAGACGCATCAACCAACATAACAGTTTGTTGAACACGTAAGAAATGTGTGTTGTGTACATTAACTACACATAGAAGTTGCGAAGTGACTTAGCTATATAAAAACAAACAAACAAACAAACAAACAAACAAAGTAGCAATACTGCACAATATATTGTTACTGGACTTGAAATATCGTCTCAATCCTGATTAAATACTATAATTTACTCAAACCTAACAGCTAATCCTTATACGTTTACATTTATCACTAAGTGAACGTTCATCCACGCATTATTTAGGGTCCCTTAGTATATGCAGTTAGGTAGGGAGGGATCTAAATTGTGTGTTTGTGTGCGCGTGTTTGTGTGCGCGCGTGTGTAGGCTACTACACGTTGATGTACCTGATCAAGACATAGGCAAATAGTTTAATTATCCATTATGTTGTGTGCTAAGAAAGCCAATTAATGCTATTGTAAAGGGATGACCTTGATCGCAAGTGTGCGTGTTTGTGTGTGCGTTCGGGCGCGCGCGCGCGCGCACGTGTGTGTATGTATGGGGAGGGTCCTACAGGTTGATGTACCTGATTGAGACATAGGCAAATTCTTTAATCGTCCATTATGTTGTGTGCTAAGGAAACCAATTAATGTCATGGTAATGGGATGACCTTGATCGCAAGGCGATTGTGACACCAATCCCCTTTTCGATGGTAAGCCTCTCTGCTAAAGTCATAGCACAATAATTGTGTATAAAGGTCGTGATTATGTATCAGTAATCACTTTTTATAGGATATTACATAAACAATGGCTTCTAAACGGGCGAGAAAACGACACCTGGTGGTCGTGATGTCTGACTCACAAATAGACCCCTGTTACACAATATCCAGGTTGAGGCATATAATGTTGATTGAATACGTTAACCTGGACGATAGCCATTAACTTGTTTATGTACTTCTACATAATACAACCCCCTCCCCCCACATACGCACATGATACCCAATCACATTCACATACATATAATTTAGAAATCGGGAACAAATAAATCAGATAACCTTATGACGAAACGGATACTGAAATGTTAGATAGACACCGGATAGACAGTTGAAAACGAGAAACGTATAAGAGCATCAGTACCATGTGACCACCGTATTTGACCTAGGCACTAAACGTAACTTAGTGTTAGTGACCTAGGATACACAGCACACTAAACTGGTTTGATAATGATCTCGTTATAAAGGATTTACGAAAATATTCAGTTTTTGCGTCACTCGCCATTTACAATGCTTAGAATTGTGGTTTTACAGCCACTTTTATGCACGATTAGATAAATGAACACGGTGATCTGCTAGAGTAATCAGACGGAGTGAGAGATGAAACATCTTCTAAATATCGGTTGGTTACACTCGTAGTCTAGCCAACAGGGCTAATGTTTCAACCATTCAGTTATGTACTGACGGAAACTAATGACCATATGATAAAGACAGTTTTTGTCTCGATTTATACGAATTCTTACTGCGATAATATGAAAAATAAACGATTGACATTTAGACACGAGAAAGCTTACTGCTTTGTCCGTAGAATTGAGTAAACCATCAAAATTAAAACTATAGTAAACAAACCGTGGTCTTAATCGATACGATTATAGTAACTGCTAATATAAATTTTATATATTGGAAATTATAAGTTCCATTTTAAAATGTGATTTTGTTTGTAATCCTTAATATCTGATTTTATATGGGAAGTTTAAACAACAAAGACAATACTAGTATGCGTGTTGATTTATGCTGAACGATACAATTTAATGGCTAAATTGTTGAATATCAGTAACTTATTAGCTTTCTTCTACCGTGAAATAATATATAAATATAAGAAAATTAACTGTATTATGTACCTATTGCAGTCATTTTTGATATACACCTACACATACGATATGTCGAGCCGTGATGACGCAGTTAGCTAGAGCGTAGGACTCGTAACCGAGGGATAGCGGGTTCTAGGCCCAGGAGCTGCAATGCTGTTATGTGGCGTCTGGTCAAAAATGAAAACCTGAAACGATGTGATGGCTATGTGTAGCTGAGTGACGCTTTGCTCCTATAATGGCAGCATGCGTTGTATGCTCCCTTGGGCGTTGAGATGTGTGCTGGATTGGAACAGGTCTTAGTCAGGGATAATAACACTGTACAGCGCATTTGAGCAGCTATCTAGCTGGATAAGGCGTTATATAACATATCAAGTATTATTATTATTATTATTATTATTATTATTATTATTATTATTATTTATTACTTCGTTTATTCACCAGAGACGTTGGACAGAGCCAGTACACGATGAGACATACTGCGGTCCGTAAATCTACTTAGTTTTGGAGTTGATTAATCGAGTAACATCTTTATATATATAATATATATATATATATATATATATATATATATATATATATATATATATATATATGTATAGACCCAACCACCCAAACTCTCACCCATCCACACCCACACACGCACATACACGCACACACACATTCCACTTTATTCCATATTAATTGCACTTTGCACTCTGTCGGATGGTCCCTGGCTGAACTGTAGGTTACATTTGCTATTGTGGTGGAATGGTCTCCAGAGAGTTACACAATCAGCTGCAGCTTCCAAGTCTGGTCAGCCACCACACAACGTTCATTACGAGCTCCTTATAATGTGGCCATATACCTATACAGTAGAAATCTGCTCTTATCATTAAACACCAGCTTCTCTTAGTGATTCTCCAGCCGTCGTAGATGATTTCTGGTCTAATCTACACAGCGTTATTTATGCCACGCTAAGATGAGAGGCTTCTCTGCGGTTCATATTGCAATCTTTTCTGTAGAGATACGTGTCATATTGGTCAGCTTTCTGGATACTAGAGTATACTGGCGAGTCATTACTGGTTAAGTTTCATGACATTCGGCCATTCCAGCAGAGCCGCATTATAAATGGACTTTTTATCTCCAGTCCCAAGTCCAGGTGTAGGGATAGTACGGATTTCACTTCATCACTTTATGGCATTTTACACTTTTGGGGGTTAGGAGATGTATATACTTCTACAAGTTACAACGATCATATTGGGAATTACAGACAGTGATACAACTGGCCATGGTTGTTCTAATCGGGGTCATCGCACCCACAAAATCAGCATAGAACCAGTGACACCAGTGGCGATATAAGTACCAGTGAGATTCCAATACAGTTGTATTTTGTCTTTTCTAAAATATCCTCGCATAAAAAAGGCTACACGCAGCTGCAAAAATAAAATGATCCAAATTTATTTCCAAGTCTGTAATTGTTTTTGGTCGAGCTAAGAAATATTTGATTACCTAGTAGGTAATAATTTTGTCTTCTTCAACAAAAACGAAGGTAGTAATAGTTGGTTATGTCGAAGGATTACGTGATTAATAAACGTGTAGCATTTATAACCAAATAGTAATCATTGGATCTATCCATCATTCGAGTTAGAGAGTAGCTCAGAAAACATTCGGTGTTATGCAGGTTGAATTGCTTTGTCGTTCGTAGAGTTAGCGTATTGTATATATCAATCTAAACTATTGGTATGACCAAAAGAATTTAAATTTGTTCTTTTTATACACACACGAACACATTTTCTATTCGAAGGGATTCATTTATTAATAATGCATATAACAAAAAAAGAAAAAAAAACCCTTAATTCGCCGGTTCCATTTAGCACAAAATAAATGTTTAATTTTAGCAATCTCTTCTGATTCTAATGTTACCCCTGTAAATCCTGTTACCGGATTAGTCCTATTCTTGTTGGCTAGAGAGCTTTCCTTTATTTCTAAATAATTTATCAACACCTTACCGTAGAGTCTGTATGCCGTACATTAGGTGTAATGCCGGAGCTCTGTCCCGTGGCTGTAAGGGGGACATTTTGTATTATTTAAGGAGGTTATAAATCTCGGTTCGGTGACACGAATCTGTCGGCTTAAAGGTCTCAGCATAATACACTGACTGAAATAGAATAGATAGAATGCCGATAATGACATGGATGATGATATTTATGTTGGCACTATTTTTACGCGGAGGGATCATTTATAAACTGTCAGTTTCTGGCTCTCCTTTTCAGTATTGTGCAGCGTAGTTATTTACGTTCGTGGCAAATCATCGATGTGCATAGTAATACCAAATGAAATAAATCTGAAATGGGAAAATACCTATTTCGGTGTTAGATGTTTTAGCTGATATCAACGTTCATGGTTTACCTGATTAGAAGCGACCAAACGTTTGAGTGTTTGATTGAGATGAATCTTACCGAATGGTCAACAAATATAAAGTAAATGTAGGGATAACATTTACTTTAGTGTCGGAGGAAGGCACAATAAACACAGCTTTAACAATAGGCAAGCCGGAAATAAGACCAGCTGTCTGGAGCATTAAATATACACGTGGACATCAACATAAAGGAAAGAAGTGATTTTTCACTGCCACAGCTGGATACAATCATCCTAAATTTTAACAACAATCAACGCCAGAACCACCAGAACCATCACCACAGCCACCCCCCCCACAATAACCACAATAAGGAAAAAAACGAGATGATGGCCCACATGGTGCTGTTGGTAGCCGCGTACACCGCATGTCTGTATGACAAATCCCGGGTTTGCCTGCATCTGCGAGATGTTTCATCTTATAATAAAAGGCTTCGGATCGATCTTCTTACTGCATTAGAGATCGGCCCCTCCACTAGATATTCCAAGTGACAGGAGATTAACATAATAACAACCCATAAATAACAATAACGACAGTAACGACAACAACAAACATGTCTCGTCGTGAGCATGGTTTCCCATAATGTCTAGGTTATCTCGCTGTAACTGTCTCGAGCTGTAACTGTCTCGAGTTGTAACTGTCTCGAGTTGTAACTGTCTCGAGCTGTAACTGTCTCGAGCTGTAACTGCCTCGAGTTGTAACTGCCTCGAGTTGTAACTGTCTCGAGTTGTAACTGCCTCGAGTTGTAACTGTCTCGAGTTGTAACTGCCTCGAGTTGTAACTGCCTCGAGTTGTAACTGTCTCGAGTTGTAACTGCCTCGAGTTGTAACTGCCTCGAGTTGTAACTGCCTCGAGTTGTAACTGCCTCGAGTTGTAACTGCCTCGAGTTGTAACTGCCTCGAGCTGTAACTGTCTCGAGCTGTAACTGCCTCGAGTTGTAACTGCCTCGAGTTGTAGCTGTCTCGAGTTGTAACTGCCTCGAGTTGTAACTGCCTCGAGTTGTAACTGCCTCGAGTTGTAACTACCTCGAGCTGTAACTGCCTCGAGCTGTAACTGCCTCGAGTTGTAACTGCCTCGAGCTGTAACTGCCTCGAGTTGTAACTGCCTCGAGCTGTAACTGCCTCGAGCTGTAACTGCCTCGAGCTGTAACTGCCTCGAGTTGTAACTGCCTCGAGCTGTAACTGCCTCGAGTTGTAACTGCCTCGAGTTGTAACTGCCTCGAGTTGTAACTGCCTCGAGTTGTAACTGCCTCGAGCTGTAACATTTCAAACAATATTTACTACGGACCGATAGACTGACCCGTTCATTTGACATTACATCCATTTATTAATCATATTGTTTTTAGTTGAGACTTCGTTTACACGCCGCGGAGAGAGGTACAAGACTTACTTAGCGCCAGTACAAGAATAGAAAGGTCTCTTAACGTTGGTCATACAGGTAAAAGTGATTACAATCAGTGATATAGATTTATCATAACTGAAAAATAATAACCTTTCTCAATTAGCATTGAATATATGAGAAGTTTCCATCGCGTTAAACATGTTACAGCTATGTTGTGTCCCAGGTGTCTATTACTTTACATATAATACATATGTTATCGGTTATTTCTGTCAAATCTGATTATTTGTAAACAAACATAAAAACGATTAATAAATTGCCACTGTAACAACAAAATGGATTATAAATATAACTGACAATATTAATACAAAAATCGAATAATGAAGAAGTACGCACATATATCGGATCGTATATTTAACTGAAAACGGTTTACATGTAATTAATAATATTGTTTTGCCAGAACACTTGCACTCGCGGGCAAATATTTCCTATAACCTATCACAATATATTTATTATGTAAATACATGTTGATAATAATATCGATCACCTGTCAATAAACTATAGTATAAACAACGAAATGTGAAAATCCGTGCGTGTGTGTATGTGCGTGCGTGTGCGTAATTCAAATAGTTAATGAGCGCAAGCTCGTTTGTGAGAAGAAATAATATTACCCAAATTATGGAATATACGAGGCACTTTATTCTGAAAATAAATGGCACAAGTTGCTAGTCATACTCTGTATGATTGATGATTGAAGTATGAAGTAATAGTAGTAATAGTAGCAGTAGTAATAGTAGTAGAAGTAGTAGTAGACGGAGTAGTAACAGCGGTATTATTACTACTAGCAACGGTAAACATAATATTATTAGTTTTCGTACAGAGCCCACCTTTCGAAGTTATCCATCAGCCGTATCAGAATTGTTATTTCCGTGATACTTTAATGCCAACTCACTCTTCATTTATATCATATCCGATATATTTGTCATGTTGTTGTCATTAAAAAATATTCCTTTGAAAAAAAAAAATTAGGAATATAACGGCGACGAGAAATCTGGTATCCAGTGAAAAACGATAACTCTTGAATATTTATTTAATTCAAACAGACGTCTAATACTGACAACAATACATATTAGACGGTTGAAATACTGGAACATTTTCTTCTGAATATTCCCTGCAAAAAATAGACAGCGTCCTGTATCCAGTCAAAGACGGTCAAAAACATCAGTTTCTAAAATAAAACAAACAAACAAATACATTAAGCTCAACAAGCCTGCCGGACATTTTGACTACTTGCAGAGACATTGCACTTTTTTAAATTCACAGTTTCACAAAAGGCGAACAAGCCGACAGCAATGGCCACAAACTTACAGGAGTACAGGAGGACGCTCATCCCGAGTGTGTGGAGGCACAATCATGACGATATCTTTAACCAACAAGAATCTCTCAGTGAGTGTCCAACAAGCTCACAGACATAACACTCAACGTACGACATAGAGTATCGGTTATGTTGTGGAATGTATCGGCGACTATAAGTGATGTCCCGTCATCTTTTTATCCATCAGCACGGCATGGGTTTGCAGCGGGCGAGTTATGGCGCCCAATCGCTTGCCGTGGCTGAGACTGGCCTGACACTGCTTCGACGCCGGGCGAGGATTTCGTGCCAGATAGAAACTTCGGCAGGACAACGAACTGCAGCAGTTCTTCACCAGACGGATGAACGAGAGCCGAAAGTGGCGACTGCAGGCGCAGTACAAGAAGAAATTAATGGCGAAGTTCGAATAGGCGAAGATCTGGAAAATCTGCTGCCAAAGTAACATCCTTAAAGGTGGCCGCAAGCCGTTAAACTCTGCCGCCAGGGCGTACAGTCGCACGACGTGACTGGGCAGATTCAGTAGTACGAACGTACTGGAGACAACCAATAGGGAACGGGTTGTACGCAGTTGGATGGAGTTCCTGTGCCAGTGGAATATGTTCTTAACGCGTACCTGCTTGTAATTGGACGTCTCCGTGTTTCTACTGCGTTGCGACGATGACGACGTTGTTGCAGCGGCCGCCGCCGACGACGACGAATGCCCCGCGCCGTCATTCTTCGCCTCGCCGTCGACGTCAGCGGCGAGGTTCGGCGCTTGGACGCAGCCGTTGCCGTTGTAGAGGAAGGCGTTACTCTTCTTGTTGCGCGTCTGATCCGATCCATGGGCAGCCCGTTCCATGGCGTACTGGCTGACGAGGTACCTCCGTCGATGGACGAGGAAGTTGGTTATCTTGACGCAGATGGCGCAGTTAAAGGCGATAATGAGCACGGAGGGGATGGCCAACGTGACGATTGTGTCCACAGTGGTCAGTGTGTGTAGAAGCTGCATGTACTTCGGATGCGTCATGCAGACGTTCATGCCGCGTACCACGTGGATGCCCGTCGTCCACAGCGCGAACGAGTACCCGACCAGCGCGCCGACGGTCAGCAGCGAGACGACGATGTTGGCGCGGCCTCGCGTGCAGTACTCGTGACGTCGGAACGGATGGAACACGACGATGTAGCGCTCGACCGTGAAGGCGACGACCGTCCACACGGAGAGGAAGCTGCTGACGTACGTCACGTAAACGATCAGTTGACAGAGTACCTGTCTGTGGAATATGTAGACGCGTACCCACCCGAACCAGACCCCGAGACCGAGCGAGATCAGGAAGAGGTTATCTATCATGTTGAGGAAAGCCAGATAGATGCTCGACGATTGGTATTTCAGATGAGTGCCAATGAAGACCGAGAACGAGGCCGTATTCCCAATCAGCCCGACCAGAATGATGACTGGCATGCAGAACGTATTCATTCCCTCGATGACCAACTCGAAGATGCTCTTTTCTCGTATCGCCAGCATACCGCCGACGGTCAGATTATATTGGTCGTCATCCGATGGCGGTGTTATATATGTGGTGTAGCCTTCCGTGAAGTTGATCTGGTCCATTACGACGATGTGACCTCGGTAATCGGTTCCCTGTGATAGTTGCCGAGGCTGTGTCAGACGTCAGCCTTGACCATGAACGCGCTGTCATCAACGACGTCTGTCTGGCTAGTCGAGGACATCTGGGAAGAAAAAAGTATAAAATGTTGGCAGTTTGCTAGCCAATAGATACCCACAGGCAGCTAGGAATGTATTGGAAATGAAAGTTTCTTTAAAGATGAATAATAAGTGCACCAACATAAAGATGTATCTAAAACCTCTCTCTCTCTCTCTCTCTTTCTCTCTCTTTCTGTGTGTGTGTCTGTTTGTTTTTCTGTCTGTCTGTCTCAATGCATGCATGCATGTATGTATGCATAAGTGTGCGCCCGCGCACGTATCCAACTGCGTGAATATCTGGTTGATGACTATTATTAGACGCCCCGACGGCAACTAGTTCTACTATAGCCACTTTGCCCAGTTATCATCCTGATGCCAGACAATGTAAATCAAGACATAATGACAAGTCACCTTATCCCTTCCCATTGTGTCGGTACCTTTCAGCGAGAGGAATCGTCCCTGACCTAACATCATTAGCTATTTTCAGGACGTGAGTATCCACCTCTCATTTATACCATTAACCTAATGTCCAGAGAGACGCCCCCCTACCCTCCTTACTACGCGTAAATATAAGGCAAGGCGATAAGTAGAATATCGATCTGTCATCGATCGCTCCTCTTATAAATCGCCCCATGCATTTTAATCTAGATAGCCACATCCATGAGTGATTGTTGTTGGTATAATTCCGTATTGATCAGCTACCTATCTAGATCGAGCCAATAGTCGCAAATATACTAATCATTCCGGCAATGACATCGCAGCAATGACAAAAGACCGAAGGAAATACATTTAAAAAACATTCGGCGAGAAAGAAGTCCGCCCACCCCTCACCGATCGCGCTTCGTTTCATCGGAAGAATAGCTTTCGAGATGTTAGTTTTCTGGCTGACTTGGTCCATCAGGTCGGCGTCGAATCTTATTAAAGGCCGAATGATGTTAGCAACAAACTAGAGGAAACAGGTTAATGGTCTGTTCAGGGGAAATCACGTTACCGGCCTTTGGTATTTCTGCAGGAAAATGGCAATCGTAAAATCTCGGTACCGACGGCAGGTGAAAGCTGTTATTTAAGGTAAACCAATAAAACGGCTTGGAAAAACCCCGCTTATCTCAACGTGTTGATGTAATGCATAGGCAATCGTGGGAGCACGGGCGCTCGCACGCAGGTAAGCGTGCCCCCCCCCCACCGCTTGCTCGCATAAATAAACTTTCGGGTTCATACCTGCGAGGTGGAATGGGTAATTTCTGAATGCGACTAGGGGGTTCCGGAGCTGCCGAGACGGCCTCTGTTGGGCATACGAACAATTACCCTACTCCGAGGGGGTGGTTCGCCGTATCACCACCCAGAAGGTGAAGTGTTTAGGATTTATGAGATTTGTGGCCTCCCCGATCTTCTATAAACTATGGCCAACAATTCAGGTTTCGCGATCTGTACGTGCACCTGGCATGCCACTGTGAAAGAAAAATGACCACCGGGGGGCGGATGGGTTAGGAATTCCCTCGATGTAATTTTTTTTCACATTCCGAGCTATTTCATCTCGTCGTCGAGTTAGAGGGGATCGAGATAATACTAAAGGTCAGAATGTAGCAGGTGTTATCCAGGATTTGATGATCTTGATAAATGTTTAGAGAAACTAGTAATGTCTATGGAGTAAAGACAGTAATATGCTGCTAATAAACAAATACCTGATTAGCGAATATTTTGTTGTTGTAAGTCAGCTATGAGATAATAATAGTGATGATGCGAATGCAATTTGTCATGATGATGATGATGATGATGATAATTGACGTTTTACGGCTACTTTTGTGCATATGGTAGGCTAAATTGGGCGAGCGACTTCCAACGGTAATGGAGTGAAGTCAAAGATGAAACAACTTTCAGATATGCCCACGCCGAGATTCGAACACGGGTGGTAGTGATCTGTGGTCCAGCACGCTACTGTTATATTAGACCATGGAGGCGCCCTAAATGAAGATGATGTTAATGATAGGATAGATATCAAACCAGCACACCAAAATACACACATACCGCCGTTTTACTTTATAATATATATATATATTTCAGAATTTTTTTTATTGATGTTCCTTTGCAGCCACTCTTCACACCTGGTAGGCTAATTGAGCCATCTGTTCATTCTACTCAATTTAATAATTCATTCCATATTAACACGAAGCAAATATGTAAACATCCGCCTCTCCAAAAAATGTAACATAGATTTACCCCATTCTTGTTGATGATCTTAACAGTTAGAGCCTGTGTCCCTGTCATGATCACGACAGCGAGAAAGATAGACATTCTGGCAATATATATATATATATATATATATATATATATATATATATATATATATATATATATATGTATCTTCTATATGACGATCTGCTTCGATATAATTGTTGAGAACAGACAATTATTTAATAACAGAGCAAACACGGCTGATGATGGTGCTATTATCCGAATTCATAACGATCCAAGACGACATTTTCCAGGCCAAGATGCCGAACCAGCTGTTTTCCTGGACGTCTCCAACTGGTGTGTCGTTTACAGCCAGATTTAGAATTAGGAGAAGGGGGAGGCTAACAACAAACGAAGATGGCTTCATCCCGTGAGGCGGACGTTATGCGAGAAGAATGATCCGCTAATGGAAAAACAGACGGCTGATGGAGCGATGGTAATGGTGTGACCGTGATCGGTCGGTAGTGGAAAGTTTCTCCGTCAACAACGTCACCGTATTATGTGTCTAAGGTAACCCGACGTCGGGTGTAATTAACATCAGAGAATGAGGATTGATATCGGATATACGGTCACCTATCTGGCTTACGACGATGTGAAAAAATGTAAACCACGTCGACGGTCGTTAGTTACGCAATGTGAATAGTAATTAACTCGCCTAAGGCTGGGTAATTCGTACGAACAATAACAACAACAACAACGACAACGACAAACGTTCAAAAAGAAACCGAAAAATAAATAAACAGAACAACTTCAGACATTGTTGTGTATGACGTTATTTCCAGACGTCGAGGTCAAATCTATTTTCAATCCAATTCATTCCTACTCAATCCCATTAGACCAGCTCTATTTCTACTCAATCCCATTAGACCAGCTCTATTTCTAAACAATCCCATTAGACCAGCTCTATTTCTACTCAATCCCATTAGACCAGCTCTATTTCTACTCAATCCCATTAGACCAACTCTATTTCTACTCAATTCCATTAGACCAACTCTATTTCTACTCAATCCCATTAGACCAACTCTATTTCTACTCAATCCCATTAGACCAACTCTATTTCTACTCAATCCCATTAGACCAACTCTATTTCTACTCAATCCCATTAGACCAACTCTATATCTACTCAATCCCATTAGACCAACTCTATTTCTACTCAATCCCATTAGACCAACTCTATTTCTACTCAATCCCATTAGACCAACTCTATTTCTACTCAATCCCATTAGACCAACTCTATTTCTACTCAATCCCATTAGACCAATTCCATTTTACCTCAATTTAGTTAAGTCAAATCAACATGTTGAGCATAAATCTTTTTTCTTCAGTTAATTTTTTTCGTTATTTATATATCGAATACTATTGTGTTTTTTTATTTACTTTTGTTCAACCATCATACAAGTGATGAACTTTACACGATAACGCTAGATAAAAAATAATTTGATATGTAAAAGTACTGTAAAATTAATAAAAATATGGATATAAAGAACAATATACAACAATAATGGTGATATTGCTATAGAATTAGTTTTATTTAATTAGATTATTGGTCAATATAACTCTCTTACATATGTACAATGATAAGACATATGTTGTAAACCATTTTATTGAAGTATCTACGTAAAGAATTATACAAAATAAAGAAAATGACTTTCTTGAGACTAGTTCCTTAAGAAATGCCAAAAGTACAGTGCTATGATAATAACTCCTTATTAAAGATCTTAGATTATCTAAGTCACCCAGTGGTTGTTTCTAATTTTCTCATATTTCTTTTTAATTCTGGACAACAATCTTGAGTCTTGACTTCGGTACCAACAACAATCACGTTGACCGAACTGGTGTCGTAATTGACCACGCACGCACGCACGCACGCACGCATGTACGCACGCAAGTGCACGTACACACGTACACGTACACACACACACACACACACACACACACACACACACAGTAAGTGAGTCCAAACCCCAGCTATGTTTGAAGAAGGTTCCATCTTTAGTTTCGCCTCATCACCTTGAGAAGTCACTTGTCCGATCCAGTTTAACATGTGCACAAAAGTGACCGCAAAACAGGAACATGTTTTACTTAGCTCGATGGTAAGTTGTATTCATTCACCAGTGGTTCACTGAGAACTGTACTGTGTGTATTATGTGCCCATAGTAGATGGTTATAAACAGTATACTTTCCGAGGTGTTAACGAAAGTTTAGGACTGTTAAGGTCGATGTCAGAAGAACAAAGCGTAGATGAGTTTTAGGATTAGTTATAAACAAATAAAAATAAACAACAACAATGAGCAAGCAAGCAAAACATGCGTAAAAGAACTTATAACAATATAATTATGGATGCAATTAAATAATGTATTGCATGTGCCTCAGTGCGCGAGTGTGTGTACACGCATCTGTAGCACATTATAATTACCAAGGTCATTAGTTGTGGTTACTGAAACCCTATTCTGAGAATAAATATATCATTATATGTATAAGTCCTCAGTTACATACAATATCAGATTTCCTGTTTTTTATTTAATTTTTGCGCAATTGTTTGGCAAAATTACAGTATTAGAGAAAAGAAACCAAATTCGAATGCGCTCTCTCTCTCCCCCCTCTCTCTCTTTATTTATATATATATATATATATATATATATACCAAGACCGGGAGAATAAAACTTTCTTGTGATATTTATTATATCACTTAGTACCATCATCAAGGATAGTAAGCTTCACACAGATTGACAATGGTATTCACCACCTGCACCAATGTCATTTGATCATCTCATTTCCCCATAGGATAGTCACGTGGTCATATGTCCTAGGTGGGACTAGAGTCGCAGTTAAATTAACCGCTTGCTTGCTCGTTCAGTTCATCGTACCGTCGTCTTCTAATGGTGTCATCTGGTTGTAATCTGTCATAGTACAACGGATTGAAGACCTGTGGGTCGTGGAAATGGATCGTAATTTTATCGGTGTCCGTAGGATCGTTCTTCCTTTAGCTAAAAAAAGAGTTCAGTTTCAGGTTATCTTGTTCTCCAGAGAGTAGTATCCCTCGGCCATGTCATCCAGGTGAGGCCAGCATTAAATTAGTTGATCACTATCTCACAATCACTAATTGTAACTCGTCATGACAAGTAATTGCTCTCTCTCTCTCTCTCTCTCTCTCTCTCTCTCTCTCTCTCTCTCTCTCTGTCTCCCCCTCTCGCTCCCTCCCTCCCCCTCTCTCTCATATTATCCCAGGTCAATGGTCAATATATTTACACAGAACATGCTAATGACTGATTAGTCAATAAATAAAAATAATTATAATATTTATATTTGAATACTAGTGTTTCTGTTTCATATTGAATTCAATATTACGATGATTTAAATAACAAATAACAATAATTTATGCACCAGATATATTAGGTGACAAATTTTGACAAAGAAAGAACCCATGGCCTAACTGGTAGCGCGGCTGGCCACACATCTATAGCACCGGGGTTCAAACCCCGACAGGGCTATATCAGAAGGGTGTTTCACCTTTCACTTCGCTTCATTAAATTTGGAGGCCATTTAGCCCACCTTGTACACAGAAGTGGCCACAAGACAGCAATATTTGACAAAGAAAGAAGACAACAGTGTTGGTGATTTATATATTGACAATAATACGAATGTTTCTTTCATTTGATACACACATTTATCATTGTTATTTTCGTGTATCAATCGTTTAGGTTTCTATATGTAGTTGGTGGTATTTCATGGCTATTTTCATCAACATGGAATATTATTAACCGAGTCATCTCCAAAAGGAACGAGGCCAAATGAAAAATGATACACGTTCTTACGTGCGTATATATATATATATATATATATATTTGTGTGTGTGTTTGTGGGTATATATATATATATATATATATATATATATATATATATATATATATATATATATATATATATATATATATATATATATATATACATATATATATATATTATATAATTAAAATATTGGATTTAATAAATTTCCTTTCATGTCAAACTGATCTTTGAAGAAAATAGCAAACATGATATAAAGTTTATAAAGATGCAGAAATAAAATGCTAGCTATAAATATAGATGGTTATGCAATTAAACATTTGGAGGTGACTAATAAGCACACACAGAAAACGGAACTTGAATAACAACAACAACAATAACAACAACATCAACAACAACATTAATTTACACATTATCATAACTGTGATGTTCCGACATGATCATGTTTTGTTACACAGAGGTTTAAAATCGTCACATTTACAGTCGCTTCTCTTTTATTATTATCATCCCATTGAATATTACAGACAGTGTACTATCTCTGTCAGTACATCTTCGTCGCCTAATATTTAACACAAATTAGACCGTACCGAATCAGACTGGATTAGAAACAAACAAACAAACAAACAAACAAACAAACAAACAAACAAACAAACAAACAAACAAACAAACAAACAAACAAACAAACAAACAAACAAACAAACAAACAAACAAACAAACAAACAAACAAACAAACAAACAAACAAGCAAACAAACAAACAAACAAACAAACAAACAAGAAAGCAAGCAAGCAAGCAAGCAAACAAGCAAACAAGCAAATCGACGGAAAATTGAAAGCAGACACAAAAAGACGAACAAACAAATCCCGTATCGTGAAAGTAAACATGGTTAGATATAGATAAAGATGGGGACAATGAAGGAAAACTTTCTGGATCTGGGAGCAACAAGATAAAATGTTACTTACCGGACTGATAACACTCAAACTACACATAGTCTAATTATCCCTAATATCCGAAAATATCCCGATCAAGGATTTATCATTGCCCGAGTCATCCTCTTCCAGCATATATCCGTATTAGATACGATGAGATAGGCATCTTCCCACCTCACATTATCGATGACACTAAGTTATTATCATCAACGCGAAGCCAGCCAGAGGATGATATTGTTAGATATCGATAATAAAACATCGATCTTATCTTCTGCCATCCCACTAAATCTGTACTGACATATATCCACGAGCTGACCCCCAGCATGATGACACGACCCAAATAAACCCGTCCTCTGGCAGCACCCTGCCCCGACCATGAACGTACTCTACGAATGGTTGTCGCGTAATTCCGACGACCGAGCCATATCCCGCGCTACACGTCTTACTGTAAGTGGACTGGGCCCGGCTTAACCGCTCCAGTACACCGTTCGGTGGCACGATGTGTATTGACTCGCTGAGCTCGTATTATGTTTTAACGCCTTCACTGAGACCCAGCACGCAAAATGGCTTCGTGAAAACATAACCTTAAACTGGACCTTTATTGAACGACGACGGCGACTAAAGGTTGATAAATGGTGCTTTTATGGATGCGCAGAATCTGACGTCGATTAACTTGATAACGTTCGTCTTTCGACTTGAACACGTTAAACATTACGACTGTAACTCTTCACTTTTATTTTGTTTAAGTGTTTAAGTTATTTTGTTTTATTTGTTGTTGTTTTACCAGAGTTAACATTTGCCATTTATGGTTATTTGGTGGGTAAGTTGGAGCATTTCTACAATATTATAATACATAATTGGGCATGAAAGGTCCTCTCTAACACATTGACTTTGGGGCTAGTAATGTTTTGATGTTTTATATATATATATATATATATATATATATATATGTGTGTGTGTGTGTGTGTGTGTGTGTGTGTGTATTGTACCTATATTTCTGGGTTACCCACATGATATGTTCCTCTAAAAGGAGATAATATATTCTAATAATGTCTTAAGCCTTAATTTAGGCATTCTCACAATAATGACTCATCTGTAATTTGTTTTAATTCGAACACTATGCCGTTTGTCAATTATTAAAAGCGTTTTATTTATAAGAACTATGTACCTAAATTAGTTTGTCGTATATGGTGATTCAATGTTTTATATTCGAATTATATTTAGAACTTAAGTAGCAAGTGCGATGACTGAATATACCAGTTAGTGTTTGGCTTGATAACATATTGTTCGTCGTTGTATTACAGGCAACAAAAAACAAACAAAATAAGCGTGAACAAGCAAATATCCACAGAAGACATCCCCCCTTTTTCTGGGATATAGATTTAAAACTGTCTAATCCAGATAGCCAAGTGACTTGCCTATAGATAAGTGACCTTTATATAGACAAGTGATCTTTTTTTAGACAAATTTGTTCTTAGTCAACATTTGGTTTTATGTTAGTAAGTTCATGTGAGCGGAATACACGGGTGGTTTCTTTAAATAGGTTGGGGTGGGGGGCGGGGAAAGGAGGACGACTCCAACACACAAAACCCTTGAAAGTGAGCACACCATGACCACTGTACTACGCCAAATATAGTGAAATTGACAACTCCATCACATCTATCAAATGATATGGGACCTGAATACGTGCGTGAAGATCCATTAAAAAGTAAGAAGGACAACTCATTTCATTCAGTGAGATGTTGTTTGCAGGAACCCACGTCTCGGCTCAAGTCATATATTGATTGTGCGTTTGGTGTGGCATTTCCCATTTTGTGGAATAAGTTATCTACGGGAGATTAAAAAGTTTAAATATGTTCAACTTTGCCATCATTAATAAATAATATTGATCTTTGAATTTTATTATTGAATGTCTTACATTGATTTTAATGGGATGTCGCGTACATCGTCTGTGCAAGAGCTCTTAATTAAATCTACTTTGTTGTTTTTATTATGAAATGATCTAGACATCCCCGTGATCACCCCCATCATCAAAGATTTGCTGCCATTAAGTCCATTAACAGACATAACACTGATGTTAAATCGATGCCGTGTCCATAAAGATATGAATGGATATCTAAGCACCATGTTAAGTGTGATTACACGCCCATCGATTTACTTCAAAGGCTTTCCGTCTTTACCAATCCTATATAAAGACACGCGCACACGCACGCACACGCACACACACACACATACACACGCACACACACACACACGCACGCACGCGCGCGCGCGCACACACATACACACACATATACACATACACACACATACACACACAGTTGTCATATCTAAAATCCTATTTTTAAGGTTTTATTTGGCTGAGGGTAATAATTGCTAATTTCCTCAGGTACTACTTGACCAGCTAAACCGGAAGGATGCGGAGAGGTCACCACAAGGAAAGGTTCCATAAATCTTCTTTGGAATATTGATTCAGTGAAAACATTTTATGTACATATCTAGGCTATATATATATATATATATATATATATATATATATATATATATATATATATATATATATATATATATATATAAAATATATATAATCTTTTCAAAACTTGTAGCCCCAGATAACATGAAAACTGGCGAAAACAACAACTAGAACTATCAAGAGACAGATTAGTGATAATTAAACAGGGCTAGCTTGTATTGAATAAACTTAAATATTTACAAGGACAACAGGGAAAGGAAAGACAAAAGAAAAATAATAACAACACTTTAGCATATATATTTCATTGGTGAAATTATTCACTGGTTTTTGGTTAAAATGGGTAAGTAGCCTTGAGTACGCACGCACGCACAAACACACACGCGCACACACACACATGCACACACACACACACACACACACACACACACACACAGAAGAGAGAGAGAGAGAGAGAGAGAGAGAGAGAGAGAAGAGAGAGAGAGAGAGAGAGAGAGAGAGAGAGAACAGTTTTATGTTAACTCGATCTGGGGAAATTATACAAAGAATACCTCTAAAATATTAATTTAATTGGCGAGCCATCTCTCCTTTCACTATCATCGTGTTCATCAGTTGGTATAACATCGAATTCGGTGTAAGAGATAGACGTTTTTATATCCATTGTAGACCTGACCTTTATCAAATCTATAAAACGCTTTAGCTCTCAATATAAATAGCAACCACAATAACGGACTAGGATGTATAATGCCATACTGTTGAAGACGGGAATAAAATAGGATTAGAAGCCACATATATTAACTAGCCTATTCTCTAGAACACAGTACTAGTAACTATAATGCCAGTCTGTAGGTGGTAACATTTTTTCAGCATTTCTAATAATAATAATAATAATAAAAATAGTAATAATAATAATTTCTGTTTCTATCAATATCCGATGTTCAGAAAGCAATAGGAATAACATCGAAGGCAATTATTAGTGTAATATGATTCCGATATTTAATTATGTTTAGCCAATAAAAATTCAGTTAAATTTGCCCGTAAAAGTGTTGATGTTGAAATTTCGGATGCAGATCGATGGCTGCCATTTATCAGGCACTGCCACCTGGTGTTGATTTTTGCTGTTGTAATGTTATTGTTGCGAGTGGTGTAAATGTGTGTGTGTGTGTGTGTGTGTGTGTGTGTGTGTGTGCATCGATCTGTTTAATATTTAAAACTGTCAGAAAAATTGGTTGCTCTAATTAGTAAGTAATGCTATTATTTAGTGTTGCCCGTGTCAAATTAAAACGGGTACATTATTAGTAAATTAGTAAATACAGAAAACGGTTCCTTCATTAACATTTTGTTGCTAGGAGTGAGAAAGCCAATGGCAGAATAATTGTTTACGTTGTTGTCATAGTTTTGGGGGTTGATATGACAACAATAATGCTTAGATCCGAAAATATTTGTACCTGCTGCTAATAGTAATGAACGTGCACATGCGCGTCTATTTTAGGATAAGTATACGTGATGATAACTGATTCAGAACACCAAGAACCAAATAACCGGAGATTTTTGTTATATATAAATCTATGCATACACAGATCTATACATTCAAGTTAAATACACACAAATTAAACACACACGAAGCTAAATATATATCCATTATGCACTCCATCATACATAAACGGGAACATACATAAACCTATATATATAAATCAGCCCCGAACATTTATTATAAGTCAGGGCTACTCATCAGCCTTTGGAGCCCAGACAGTCCTTTTCTTCGCAAGTGACAAATGTGTCACGTCCACTGGCGAGCGGAAGTAGAGTAGAAAATAAAGTAGATATGAAGTGTGAAGCGTCTACTCTCTCTTCTTGTGACGATATTTAGGAATACTTGAACCTTTGAAAACAATCATCGAAATCATACTACTACACCGAGAACACCGGATTACTGCTCTTATTATCTATGTTAACAATAGGAAGATGAATCATTTGATACACTGCTGAAGATGGGACAAATCGTGACACATAATAGTCATGACAGAGAGTCTCTTATAATCCGCCTACATAATCATCCGTTTGTCATCTATCTGTTTGTGGATAAGGTCAACTCCGGAAAAGCGTTAAACTTGAAAATCACCGATACGTTACCAAGAGTTTTGTTTTGATAGAACGTGTAATATGTCATCTTGATATCTGTTATCAAAACGATAGCGAACAAACGCCTTGAAATATAAACTATCGAAATGACACAGTCATGAGATTTGACATTTTTCATCCGCGTTCTAACGGTAGCTTGTCGGATCACAGATCACTACCATCCGTGTTCGAATCTCGGCGTGAGCATATCTGAAGGGGTGTTTCATCTTTGACTTCGCTTCATTACCGTTGGAGGTCGCTCGGCCCATTTAGCCTACCTTGTGCACAAAAGTGGCATTAAAACATCAATCATCATCAATCATCATCATCATCATCATCTAAAGACATTTTTTACTTAGTCTCTTATTTATGTTTGTTTTAGAGATCCCGATAGACGAATCGTGTTGAGGAAGCTACTCAAGTTTAAGTGATTTATAGCTGGTTATGACAATTGTTTTTTTTAAAGAATTATGTTTTTCGTCATTTAATGGGGGTAATTTATTATGCAGTTTATTTGCTAATGATGTAAAACAGTTACTAACTGACTGATTAACTGACTGATTGATTAACTGACTGACTGATTGCATGACTGATTGATTAACTGGTTGATTAATTGACTGAATGACTGATTAACTGACTGACTGACTGACTGATTGATTGATTAACTGACTTACTGATTAACTGACTGACTGACTGATTAACTGACAGACTGACTGATTGACTGACTGACGGATTGACTGTCTGACCAGCGTTCTGGTGAACTGTCTTGTTTGACAGATAGATATACCAATTCTGTCCACAGATAATTGATCATGATCATGAACACCAGGAAGTAATTAATCACATTAAACTGGTATCAGTTGACCGTGAATTACCATTGTCATGACTCCTATAGTTTTACTTATTTCCCGATATATAACATTTAACATTTTACTGCAGTATATGTAATCAATTTCATGTCACCACACACACACACACACACACACACACACACACACACACACACACACACACACACACACACACACACACACACACACACACACACACACACACACACACAGGGGAGCTTTAGTCTAAAACTGTATATCCCATGTACTATTTGCGTCTTTGGAACGTCGCGGTTTGTATTTGGACCGGGAAACTGGTATTTAAACGACTACAATAGACACACCACACTCGTAAAGTATCGTATGTATTTCCTGAATCAAGAATAGAAACACTGTTTCTCATGTCGAGCTCTGACATTGAGCTAAACTCGTTTGGTTGATGCGTTTTGTACGACACCAAAGTCCGGTTATATCCAGTCTATGGTTTGACATTCAAGTGTAGGTTTAGTCTGTTCATTAAAATAGGTTATTATACCTAAATGGCTTAAATAGGAGACTGACTTACTGTCTAGTTTAATAATGATACCATGGAGCTCTCCATCAGACCGATACTGTATCGTCATAACAGTTGACCTTACCCGAAATGTCCCTTTTCTAAAAGTAAATAATCCGCCCTTTATACTAATTATCGCCCACTGCAGAAACTAACTTTTGAAGACACTGACAATAGACGGACAAAGTGTTGCTATAAATAATGATACAACACATAAAGACTAACTAGACAAATAGATGGTTAGGAAGTTATTATTATAATGGTCGTGTTTTATTTGGCGTTGGACTCTATAGATGTGATTGAGATAGGATCGTCTTTGGAGTTTTGTTGTACAGCGAGTTATTGGTTGATGAGAAAATAAACATCTCGCCAGGAAAAGTCACTTCTTTCGATTTAATCCATTGATGAGTGAATCGTTCGGACGTTTTAATTCATGATTCGTGATTCGCGTCACGCATGGACGGACGGACTCACGCACGCACGCAAGCACGCACATAAGTACGCACGCACAGACACAGACGCGCATACGCACACGCACACACACACACACATTGTCGCACCCATAATTGATGCATGAAGCCATTATGATTATAACCGAATCTCAGATACAGTTTATTTCAAGTGAGTGTCATCCTCTTTCTCGGATATTTGCGCGCGTATCCGTCTGGATGTTCAAATAATTTTTTGAGTTTCGATCAGTGCTATTTTTCTGGCTATTGTTCTCAACAATCTAGGCTAAATAGACCGAGCAAAGATAATGGGACAGATAGAAAACACCCTTATGACACAGCCCCGTCGAGGTTTGAACCGAAGTGTTAGAGGTTTGTGTCCAGCATCGCTATCACCTAGAGCTTGAAGACATCCTATACTAACAACTAATGCCGTATTTAGAATATTTGTTCTGACACACGGGATGTTAGGACAAGTATTATCATTGGTCCAAAAAAACTTAACCTATTTATTTACTACTTTAATTAATGCTCCAACCTACAAACGGTAACTGTCAGTTACCTACATCAGTTACCTTATATAATATCATCACCAAGGAGAATAATCTAGTTACAGATCTTTAATATTGTGCATCAGCTGGGTGACTGTTTACAAAATGTGTCATCTAATTGTAATTTGTATATGAGAGAGAGAGGGGGGAGAGTTACTAATAGAGAGAGGGGGGTGGGGGGTGGAGTAAGAGAGAGATAGAGAGCTTCAAATTTAGCTTAAATAGGTTAATTACATTGGAAAAGAATATTGTATCATATTGACGAAATTATTATATTATTAATGTAGTAATAAGTTCACTGATCTGATAGATGAATATTTATTTTCTAGAATGCGGACATCCGAATGACTAGTGACTGAATATCGCCTCGAAAGAAACGAATTGCATGTAAGTTGCTTGTTTGTGTGTAACTTCGTTTAGACAAAGGTGTTTCATTGTCTTCGGGTTAATTGGCGAGTCTTTCTACTATTAAGTTAAGAAATATGTCACTTGCTGCGCCGGAAACGAGTTGATGTTTTATACCGGATGTAAAATTATACCCTGAAAGAAACCGTTAGACAACAGTGTGATATGGTATTGTAATAACGCTTTTTACAAAATCGGATTTTACATTCCAGAAAAATAGTATTCCTTTTGAAGTCAAATTTTGTGCTGGACATGCCTTCAATTGGATGATAAGTATTTTAATATATAATATAAGTAGACCATACTTTATGTCATTATTTTACATTGATATGTTTGTTCTATCGATGTAATAAAGAACCGTGACCCTTCTCTTTTATTTCGAGCCTACTAATTCTAGAAAAGTTCGGGAACACATTCTTACCATTTAACCATATACTAGGAAAAAGGACAAATAATGAATCTAGATGAAGATGACACTCAATGTCAACAGCCAAATAATTAACAATAGCCCACTTGAGGACATTATCACTGAGTCACCTGCAATAACTCAAAACGAAATAAACCCTGTTACAAATATATTGAAGCAGAACAACAACAACAACAACAACAATAACAATAACAATAATAACAAACAATAAATTTAATTGAAATCCAAGAGGTAACAAAGAGGTAAATCATTCGCATTTTATAAGCTATCCCCAGAAAGGTCAATACCTTTACTATCATAGTTGATGTCATCCTAACACGCTCTTGGCTAACTCCTATCTCGGTATAATGACCTTACTTAGTGATAGAAAGTGTCTGTATCTTTGATGACCTGGAGATGATCAAAGGGTTGCGGGGTTGGAAGATGGTAGAAGACAGAAGATGTTTTTGGAGACAGAGAGATCATGTTTAGGAAGGATAAGCGCTGATATACACGTGGGACACGCTACTAAGTTATGTTGGTGCCGCTGTTGCTAGGGATGATGAAGATGACCATGATGACAACAATGATAATAACAACAGAACATTTACATCTTTTTCCGACCCAGCAAACCATTCTCAGATAATTTTATGAGACAAATTATTTTATATAAGAGCAGTAAATAAAAATAACAACTAAATGTTTTTAGGCTTTTCTGTAAAATATAAAACGACATATTATCGGTGATAGTACCACGATGTCTTATGACACTTTCCTTACCAATATTGGTCAATATTCATCTTAATCATTTAATTTATCCTAATCGTACATCACAACATAGAGCTAAGTTAATGGAGGCCTATGCGATGCAGTCAAATATTCAGAGGGTTTTATTTATATACACCCGCACGCACACATACACAGACACACATACACACACTCACACACACACACATACATGCACGCACGCACGCACACACGCACGCAGACACACATACATACATACATACATACATACAGATACACACAGAAACCCACACACAAACACATTAAAATAAATACACTGATAAATAGTTAAAAGAGCACATTTTGCGTTAAAAACACATTGATCCAAATGAACACATTTGTGTGTTTACATGTTACATGGTATTTATTTTCAAAATCGACATCTGTCATATAAAGCAAAGTAACGGATTCAAACCACAAACCACAAATTGTATTATATTTCAATAAAACTGTTTAATCTTTATTATAAGTGACCTTTCAGTTGTGATAAGATCATTACAAACCTAATAACAGGTTTAAATGGAAACAATTGTCACAGGATTATACACAAATAAAGATGCTGTTCTTACATTTTACTAGATTCACTTTAATTTGTGTCAGCTTTGACACCAAATGCCACGTTTCGTAATGACACGATCGTGTCGAGATTGAAAATCGTGAACCTGATAGCTATCTAAATGATAAATCATCAATATACAATGATTTCTTTGATCAGTATTATGATAACAGCAAGTCATTTTAGTTACTAAACATCTGCTGATGTTAGGATATTCTTAAAATATTCTGAAGTTAAGAAACTTACGTATAACAATAGTTTAACACAGGGTATTGTGGGTGTCGGCCCAATTTCCCCCAAAACGTATCTTACAAAGTACCAGATTTCCAAAATGCCAGAGATTTCAAAGTTCCGACTATCCGAAATCATTGTCCCTATTTCCCGACAAGCACAATAAATCAAGCGAATCTTCTCCCTTTATTGCAGATCTTAGCGCATGTTGTAATCTTAGAATTGGCTTATATTGTTTTGATGTTTAATTAGAGTATGTTTGGATCCTAGAATTGGATTATATTGAAGAGCACACAAGTCATGGACTTATGTCACCACTGCCTGGGTCGAAGTACTCTGGCCTATTTACATGTGGAACCACTTCGGCAATGAGGGACATTGTACCGACAATCATCTGGAGGGATGGCATCTCAAGTTGAACAATATGACACAGAAGAGTAACCCAAACATATTCGAGTTGGTCCAGTTTCGTTAACGAGGTGAAGGTGAAGCAGCTGGATGTTCACTGGAGACCTTCGGCTCACAAGAAGAAATACAGGACTATCGACATCAGGATACGATTACTGAAGGATCAACTGATGAACGACGCGTTCAAGGACATAGAATATACAGACCACGTGACGGAGCTATCGAATCTTAACTGAGTGACGAGATAGCCGTGTGACTTAACCAAGTGACATGTTTAATTAAGTGTTCTTCTTGTTCTTACTTAGTGTTTGTTTTGTGAAAGGTGTCCGGCCTCGGTTTCCCGAAAGTACTGAATGTCCGAAATAAGCCAATCTCAACGTTCCCGGAATACAGAAACTATATTTCTATGTGTGTTGTCTAGTTTCGGATACCCGGTTGATAACCTTTAAGTGGCTGGCTAATAACTGTGTAACACTTACTTCATTTGGCTGTCTAATTAGATTATGTTTAACTTTTAGTAAAAACGGTGTATTAGTAGGGTAATTAAGCATAAATTTACTGCGCATTTTTGCTTTAATTTGATCTGCCATTTTATTATAAAATAATAATCTCTCTAGGAACATGATCGATTTTCTAAAATGATAGCATTAACAGTTCCATTAGTTCGATCGTTATTACTTTTGTGGAGGAATTCGTAATGACTTTTAACATACAAGTTTGAGGATTTTGATTTTGAAACTGATCCACAATATCGTCATACATGTAAGAGATGACAGAAAAGTGATGATACTAAATTAAGTTTTAGTCCCGATGTGTCTCTGAACCATACTAACTGACCCACCATCTAATTGATTGCTTCAATGAGACTGTCTGGCTGACTGACTGACTGACACTCACTCATTCTCTCGCTCATTTGCTCACTCAATCATGTGATATTATATGATATGATATAATATAATACATTATTTATAAACGTAATTTTAATGAACCTGTTATATAGAATAGGTATACTTAATTTTAATAAAATATTTTGGCATCATAGCTTGTTTAAAAACATTTGGTGTATTTCTAGAAAACACATATGCACACACTGACTAATGTGGTGTGGTCTGAAAAATGGGAAATACTGGCTATAAAAGGGAAAACTTTTTAGAGTCGTGATGCTACATTAAATCATTTCTCGTGTATTACCGATCCTTTGAAATGACGATCAATATGGAAATGTTATTGAGCTATAAATGGTCGGCCTAATATCTGTATATACCACTGATGTGTGGTGTGTAGTGTATATTTATGTAGAAGACTTTACATTTACAATCTACAATGCTAATCTTTTTGGCCCTAACTTGTTTTATTGCGTCATGTCTCTAATACATGTCATGAAACCATGCACAGACACACACATACAGACATAGACACACAAAACACATTCTTTCAGACACATATACATCGAATGTTACCACATCTTTTGGATGTTAATAGGTAACATATACGGCAGTTATGTTGGGACTATTCTCTAGGGATGTAATGGCATTGTTCTTGTTCAGGAGAAGCAAAATGCATACAAAAGGAATGTTTTGTTAATATAAAAAGTATTACTAAGACAACATATATTCAAAATTGGATATGTGTACAGTAAAACCTCTCTAAAAGTCATTCGTGGAATCTATCTCAATTGGTCCGTATAGGGAGGTGATCCATTAGTAGAGAATATATAGAAAAAGTGAGAAAAGAAACGATGCTTTATTTATTTATTCGCAATAAATGACGTATATGTTTTACTTATATATATATATATATATATATATATATAAACACAAAGAAGCACACAGACACATACACATACACACATATATTTTGTTAGAAAATGCAGCATAAACAAAATGTAAGAAACTATTTTGAAATGTATAAACTTTTTTATCTAAAAATTTAGTTTTAATTTGAAGATTATTCATCATGACATAGCCCTTTGTTTTTAGATTTGAATTGATGGCGATTTGTTACCAACCACCTGCATGTCTTTACCCAGGAAAAACAACTTCAAATCACACATTTTCTGTATACGGTCTTTCAGTTTTTATTCCAGGGGTAGCTTAGCATTATCACCGAGAGCTATGACTTGTTGAGAACACCCGATATCATCTGGATTACTGTCTGGTGTCAGGTCTGCCAGGACAACTTGTAGATCCTCCTAATCTGGGCATCATTCATCATGACATAGACCTCTGGATCGGTGTTTAGATCTTGAATGTGATGGCGTATATTGGATTAACCACCACCACCATCATCATCAGCATCAGCATCAATAAGTCCGGACTTGAAAAAGCACTTAAGTGACTGTGGTATTATTAAATTAATTGACTGCACTTCCCTTGATTGACATGTGTCGAGAACTGAGAAATTTTAATAATCAGCGAACTAGTTTGTGGATTATGAGAGATAATTTTATATAGTCCGCAATCAAAAGATGGATTAACAAATTTCTAAATTAGTTTTATAACAGAGTATATACCCGATAATGTGAATTAAATGGTTTCCGGATTGTCACAGTTTTAGCTTGAGGTAAATTAGCAATTATGGCAGCCAGGTGATTCACTAATCAGCAATTGTTGAAACCTCGCGCAAACAAGCTCTGATCCATCTATGAAGAACACAGAATGAATGGCTTTAGCCCAGGTCCACAAGCTTCCTGATTGGTAGATCGTCGAACCTTCGATGACCATTATTAGTATGAAATGTTCGGTCGATGAACTGAATAGAAAGGTGATCCGTCTGTAGAGTATTTTCACCATGGTTTCAATGGGTAAAAATTTTAAATTTAGGGGAGGGATCGATCTGTTTAGGTGATCTATATAGGATCTTTTATTATATGTATAGCACAACAATAACAACAACAACAACAGCAATAACAGCAATGACATGATGATCATTTATAAAACAAATATTATCATAATAAAGTCAGGACAAATGGCAATATGTAAGATAATAATATTTTACATTAGTGTGTATGTAGGTTTTTGTTAACACCTGTGTTTAGCATTATAGCAACATTATCAGAACTTGGGTTTTATCTTATTAATTGGTTGCTGATGATATGATGAAATAGTTACTATTAAAATAACTATATTATAGAACAGGTTAAAACCAGGAGAATTTAGCTTGTTTCACATGGAGACCAGTGAGATTGTTTTGCACTGTATTTCACCTTTACTAAATCAAATGCTTTATTACAATAATATCCAAAGTTACCGGCATAGGATATAGATAGATAAATAGATAGATAGATAGTTAAATAGATAGATAGATAGATAGATAGATAGACAGATATATATATAGTTAAATAGATAGATAGATATATAGATAGATAGATAGATAGATAGATAATATCATTTTGTCGTAGCGTCAATAGTTCGAATAGCATAATGATAATTGTTGACTCTATATGTTAAGAAACTACTGGTATGAGTATCCGGTATTTGGACATATAGCCAACGGACACTTAGCCAATGGACATTTAGACATTATTTGCAGGGGGACATTTTGCCAACATTAAAAAATTAAGATTATGTTTATGTGAGCTTTCACCATAAATATAGTTGTTTCAATAAATACAAAACAAAGCGTATGTAATTGTATATCTGTACCAATGTAACAAACACAAACTCATGTTACATGTAGTCTACAGCTGTTATACTGAATCGTCATAGCGTATGTAATTGTATTTTTATTCAATTCATTGTACGAATGTAATGATCACCAAATAATGTCTCATACTCTTAAATTTGCAAGCACAAACATTGCATATAATAAATTCTTTATTTCTGACATGTTGTGCATAGGTGTACATAGACAATATTCCTATTATTAAGTCTACATCGTATAATTTTAATATATTTGTATGTATTATCAATATTGTTTCCATGTTTTATATTTTCGAACTGGGCGCCAAATATAAATATATTTGAAGAAATAATTAATATTGAGTCATTTAAGTACAGAATAAAACAAACTAACCGTATCCAGCCATAACAATACAAATATATCGCTAAAGTATAATTCATAGTCCACAGCTCTATATAATTAATAATCTTTCTCGCAGGCTTCCAGCGTATGTTATAACCCACCCCATGTAGTAGTTCAGGGATTGTCTTCCTGCCTGCTACACGATCTCCACACAGTTTACACAGACCGTTTAGCATGTCCTTGTATTCACGCTTAATGCTTTTCTTGTGAGGTTGACCGTTTATAAATTTGACGATGTGAGTGCAAGCCACTGCATCTTCTTTCTTCAATGCATCTATCATGGTCCACACGGAAGGATGCTGGTAGCCTTTCGCTAGTTATTTATTCTTGGACACCGTCTAGAGTGCCCTGGTAAACATTCCACATGTCATGTGGGTAACAAGGTGGAACTCTCCTCATACGAACATTGGCTGGTCCATCTATACCATCTCGTTGAATAACTGTAAGATTGAAAGTGCCAGTGACGTACGTCTGGTCGAAGTAACCTACCAGATCTTCTGGACCAGGAGCGTTATTATCACGGATGTACATGATTCCCTCAGGAATATCTTCAATAGGCAGGGAATCTATTTATCCTCGTCATCTCTATATTGAGGCACTAGACACAGCTCTTGTATCTTCCTCCAGGTTGCTTGCGTTAAATGGTAAAACAACCCATGACTTGGACATCATTGTCCAGGGTTGCTCCAATGGCACTGATTACAGCCTTCTCAAAATCAAACAGAATGGCTCTGGGATCTAGATACAGTTGCATCAAACTGCACTTATCCAAGAAGGCACAGAATAGTTCCTCATATGTTTCCTGGGTCTTGCCTTGTAGCATGACATATGCTACACCAACAGTCTTGGATCCAAGGGGGAATAACGTATAGCTGAAGAAATTCAGGTGATGCCATAGGGGTCTGGCCTTTTTGTATGTGTCGTATCATCTTTTCATGGTATTATTCTCTCCAGCTAACTGTTTGGCAGCAACAGGAAGTTCAGCAAGTTTGGCAGACACCATTGTTGCTAGTCGTTCTCTGGTGTTGGCTGCTATATGCTTCATATCGGCTTTGGCCTTGGCAACTGCAACTTCCATTGTATTTGCATCATGGTTGTGAGGTTTGGTGTTGAGTACAAATGAAGCCGGATCTATTTGCATTGGGGCCCTTTATCCCACTAGCCCATAGAAGCCATTCGTTCCAGATGAAAGAAATTAAGTGTCATTAGGGATGATCTAGATCATGTGATCTGGTCAACTTGAAGGTACATCAAACAAAAGCATTTTAAACGAAGCCAGATATAATTGCATTAGGGCCCTTTTATCCCACTAGCCCATAGAAGCCATTCGTTCCAGATGAAAGAAATTAAGTGTCATTAGGGATGATCTAGATCATGTGATCTGGTCAACTTGAAGGTACATCAAACAAACGTATTTTAAACGAAGCCAGATCTAATTGCACTAGGGGCCCTTTTATCCCACTAGAGCAGAGAAGCCACTCGTTCCAGGTGAAAGAAGTTAAGTGTCATTGGGGATGATCTGGTCAACTTGAAGGTTCATCAACAGAAGCACTGTAAACAAAGTCAGATCTAATTCCATTGGGTGGACCTTTTATCCCATAAACCCATGTTGCATATTGCATATCATTGTTTATATTTATGTAATTATACAAATTGTACAAACAAATCAGCGATAATTATCATGTGGCTAACAGCGTATCTAAAGATAGGCCTATATTTGCAACATCCATAAACAGAACATAATATTGGTAGAGTATACATAAGCTAAAAACGCTTACAATAAACATGAATATTGGCGAAATATACCCCTGCAAATATTGGCTAAATTTCCGTTGGCTAAGTGTCCATTGGTGAAATGTCCGTTGGCTAAATGTGCGGATACTATTGTATCCATTCTGATATTACGGTAGTATAATGATTATCTGTATAGTATATATTTCTAGATTAGAAATGTTTTTTTGAGGGGGATATAATTTTCAGTTATTATCGTAATATTTAGTAGCACACTTGATTTATATAAGGAACTTGGGCTTCTCTCTTATTGCATTGTGATATGTCAATTCATTTGGCATTTTCTATTTATTTCTTATGAGAGCACGACATTTAATTGGAAAACATGAACTCCTGAAGCTCTCTGTATACAGTTTGACATCATAACCTTGTAAATGTATTTGGGCTCAGCTGATTTAGTGCTCCCCACCTCTCCCTCTCTCTCTCTCTCTCTCTCTCTCTCTCTCTCTCTCTATCTCTCTCTCTCTCTCTCTCTATCTCTCTCTCTCTCTCTCTCTCTCTCTCTCTCTTTATAATTAATATATATATATATATATATATATATATATATATATATATATATATATATATATATATATATATATATATAAACACCACTACTGATGTATAAATTAATTACTATTTGTAACAATTCATCTTTATATATCTGTTCCTCACAAATAAACTGTACGGGTATTCTCCGTGCTCTAGGGTTTCAAACATCATAACTACCTTTTGGCTGATTGATAAATATGGCTGATATAGTTTACGAATAAAATAAATATTGTGAACGCTATTAATAGCATATCATATCATTATTATATATTTATTATATTACACGACGTTCTATCACACACTCTATCACGTCTACTGTGATATAATGAATTAGAAAAAGGTAGAAATAAGATTTAAATAGCAAAGATCAGACGTAATGCAACACATCCCCCTCACCCGAAGACTACTAATGTACAGTTGGCTTAGAGATGAATGTAATATAATTATAATTAACACTGTACTCGTTAACTCAAGCTACCACGTTTAGGGATCAAACATATCATTGTGGTTGTTTATTATTATATCATTGGAGAACAAATAACTTATTAAAAAATCAATAATTCAATACTCGTCCGGTCATGTATTTTGGCTATCACCCAATCTATTGAACTCAGAAATATATATATACGTATGGAGAGCAAAGACGGCAGCACATCCATGGCCTAACTCGTAACGCGTTTGGCCACAAAACTATAGCACCTGGGTTCAAACTCCGGTCGGGTTATGTGAAAAGGTTTTGCATGTTTCATTTCGACTTATTACCTTTGGATTTCTACTATATGCACATAAATGGTCGTGAATCATCGGCAAAATCAGTAAAGATTGTCTCCCTCGTTTCTCATAAGGATCCTGCTACTTCCCGTGTGATATCACCTTTGTACTGGTACGAATTATTTTATATTATTAGCGAAGGCTTGTATTTAGAACAGCATATGTTACACTATGAACACCATTTAAACAGCTGTACGTAATGACGCAACAATACAAATAATACATCACTGACCCATATACTAACCAATACCACTACAACGTACTTGTTACCTTTATTATAACAACTGTTGGAGAATGACATAACAGATGAAGATGAATAGGTCCAATGTGATTCAGGATGAAACAACACGCAAATCTCGCCCAATTAGCCGTTGTTAATTAAGAAATTAGCTGAATAATTTCTATACACTGTATTAATAATGGTATGCTCTCTTAATTCTCTTTAAATTATAGTCCGTTTCCAATTTGTTTGAACTTTAAGCTAACCCATCATTACACACCCTTCCCCATTAAAGATGCGCCATTAATCTTCGTATAAAATGACTGAACGTTTGACCATAACATTAATTAATCCAATCATCAACGTCAATACATTTCAGGCAAAAGATTAGCGTGAGCCTGAGACAATAAAGATTAAATTGATAAATGTAAAGTCTCGCTACAAGATCACGCTATCTCTGATGTATCGCGTCTGACAGGACAAATACCATCTTCTCTTTGTTTTAGTTAAGTCACACAACCAGATAGGATGGGATTTATCACTGACTTAAGTACTTTTGGTCAACGACAGGTGGCGTGTATAATGAATCGTCTCGATACAATTAGCATAATGGCACAGACTAAGCCACCACTTTTACATCAACTTAAATCCCGTTGCGTAACTCCTACATCCACAGGTGTCTCCGATAGATTTCAGGATGTTTAGAGCACATTATTTGTCGCTGATATTACCATTTTGAGAATAAATACCTTGTTATCGGGATGTTTATCTTCAAACTCGTCTTCATTTAACAGATCGATAAACTATCGCGTCGTATATAAGTTGGATGTTATGCGTGACATTAACTGTTGTTATCTGAATTCTCTGTATTCTGGACTCAGCTTAGAGGAAGTTGTCGGTTTATTACAATCACAGGTTCGATAACTTATGATATATATATATATATATATATATATATATATATATATATATATATATATATATATATATTAATTCGTGTTATTATAATAGTTTTGAGGATACTTCTTTTATTTATTCATGCTGTCAAAAGGATGAGGTATTTTGATTTCCAAGTTCAGTTTGATATATATCGGTATCGATATTACTTATATATTGTTTCAGTACCGCCTGTGCTACTCTGAAGACGGGACATGACGCATTCTACTAAAGGGCTAACATGTATTTATTAGTTAGTAACAATATTACATATAATGTAGATCTAGCGTTTGTTTTGGATTTAGAATGTCGTAGGTGACTGTTCAAATCAATGACTAAGTTAACGTTTATGAGGTGTTGAATAATACACGTTGTTTACGTACTAATTGCCGGTCATCAATGTTTAGTACTGGTTTAATCTGAACCGTTAGTACCATTTTAGGAACGGATCTGGATCTGTAACAGGCCATACTGAGTGGTAATTAAAGAGTAATAAAAGACAATGGCTTCATCTTGCGCATGAGTCTGTAACTTGACAGGTCATGCTTAGCGATTAGGGTCCTAATATAAATGACCGCTTATTCCGGTTTACTAGAAAAGGTCTGAGACACCTTTGCTTCTACCGTTTACATGGACGTTAACTTCTCCATGCCACCAATGGTCTTTAGGCAACTGCGTGTCATCCGAGTGCTTTTCGGTCACTGTTAGTATCAATTATTTGCATGGAAAATCCCAAAGTCTGCGTCAATATAATTGTAAAACTAATGGTATTATCTTTGTGTTATTGATTATATTTAGTCACAGAATGGTCTTTATGCCGTTATTTCCCAGGTTAACATAGTCAACCATAACTCATTCTAATTATGTATAATGTAGATAGAGCGATATGACATTATACCAAATTAATGTTGTAGGATTCATTTTAGCATTTCAGGTCGTCGTTTCATATTGTCAGAAAGCCATTAAATATTTACTTTATTGGGGGTAATAAATATACAAATTAGTACCAAATTGATTAGGATAAAACAGGTTGAATTAGAAGTTACTATTGATGCAAAACAAATAAAATATAAACGATATTTCTCTAAAGACTCACTCACTCACTCACTCACTCACTCACTCACTCACTCACTCACTCACTCACTCACTCACTCACTCACTCACTCACTCACTCACTCACTCACTCACTCACTCACTCACTCACTCACTCACTCACTCACTCACTCACTCACCACTCACTACACTCACCATCACCACTCACTCACTCACTCACTCACTCACATCAACTCACCACTCACCACTCACTCCTCACCACCACTCACTCACTCACTCACTCACTCACTCACTCACTCACTCACTCACTCACTCACTCACTCACTCACTCACTCACTCACTCACTCACTCACTCACTCACTCACTCACTCACTCACTCACTCACTCACTCACTCACTCACTCACTCACTCACTCACTCACTCACTCACTCACTCACTCACTCACCCTCACTCACTCACTCACTACTCACTCACTCACTCACTCACTCACTCACTCACTCACTCACTCACTCACTCACTCACTCACTCACTCACTCACTCACTCACTCACTCACTCACTCACTCACTCACTCACTCACTCACTCACTCACTCACTCACTCACTCACTCACCACTCACTCACTCACTCACTCACTCACTCACTCACTCACTCACTCACTCACTCACTCACTCACTCACTCACTCACTCACTCACTCACTCACCTGATGGTGTAGACGATGACTATATAAATATTATAAATTTGTCTCAACAGGTAACTTATTTAATTTAACAATAACATTCTAGTAACATGTTTGGCCGGATTTGGGAAGTTTTGTGTCAGGTAACTACAGCCTATGTGTTGGCATCTAATAACAAGCCAAGTTATCTGAAAAGAAATCCCGATATGTGTTATTTTGAAACAGAAAAGTTACTAGAATGGACGGAAATAATGCTCTTTGAAAAAAACATTCTGTATTAGTCTACCCGAAAAACAAAGTTCATAAAGGTAACTCCCTAATTATGTCACATGTGAGACACAATGGCGTTACTGATGGGGTTTTACATGACATCAAAGGCACTAATTATAAAAGATAGCCCCGAGAAATAAAGCTGAATGTATGAGTAAAGAAATACAGAAAGCTACTATAGCTTTATTATCTTTTTGCTTTTATTGGTTCACGTGATAGTTTATTCTGTATTCTCTAATTCCCTTCATCACACGTTGAGTGGTAAACAGGTGAAAGAACGGAACTACCTGGAAACATAAACACTACGATCTCAATATCCAAGTGCCTGCACTGTAGATGTTCATCTATCCTATCAATGTATTATATTACAGGCTGATGAGTAGACCAGACACATGCTTAGGTATACGCACACATTTATCAATATGTGGAGGTATGGAACATTTTATTTTTAGATTAATGTATGTATAGTTGTATTTAGATTTATGGAGGTAGGTTTCGAAGGATGTTTAGATATGTTGATGCTCTGTGCCTGTTGCCTCTTACTATGTACCCTAAAACGCACATTGCCCGTGCCAGACATCTTATCTATTTCCATCCAGATTCCTTATTACACCAATGTAAGAAAGTTATGTCGTTATTAAAACATGTTGAGTTTATTAGCTTTGTTATGTATAATGTAGAATCTATATTGTTGTCCTCTTATGTGGTCTGGCGAAACGACCTATTAATTCATACAATGCTGCTTGATGGATTTATACTCCTGGAGTCGTGTGTTACTCCGGCAGGCATCTCCATGGGTATTAAGCTGCGGACAGAGTTTTTTCCCATATTATGAGTAATTAGATTACACTGATATAGGAAATTTGTTAAATGTATAGCTATTATAATCCCGACGTGTCATTCGCAGTATCGGAGATCTGCCTGAAATCCGCTGTTCTCGACCATGGGTCAAATAGATCAAGTGGATAGGCGCTTTAATTTAGATCCCACCACACCTAACTGCATATACTTAGGGACGCTAAATTAAGCGTGAATGAACGTTCCCTTAGTGATGAACGGAAACGTATGAGGGTTAGCTGTTAGGTTCGAGTAAATCGTAGTATTTACTCAGGTTTGAGACGATATTTCGTTCTAGTCCAGTAATAATCCATTGTGCGGTATTGCTACTTTGTTTATATTTTAGTTAAATCGCTTCAGTGAGTCCATAGTGAGTTAGTGTACATTCTATTTGTTATGAACAAACTGTAATGTTTGTTAACACGCTGAGGCTATATATAGGGCTTGAATTTTCACTTAGATTAGAGAAGAACTTCGACGCCAGACCAGTCGGACCTGTATTGATACATGGTTCATATAGGTAGGATTTATTCTGTTATTCGAACCCAGAATAAAGCTGAGGTCAGCATCTGAGGTGTCGAAATGCTTTATATACAGGTTTCTTTTGGACCACAGAAAATTACTGTTGAATGTAAACTGTGGTGTCAAAATAGTTTGATATGTATGTAGCAAGTCACCATTGAACCACACGCACGTGTTGTTTGTTGCGAGCTGTGGTATCAAATGGTATGTTTTTTACGTGCTTCCGCTTTTTGTACGTAGCCTGCATGTAGCCGCTTTCCTGTGGGCATGACATATTTGTGGCGTACGAAAAGCGAATTAGCTGGTTCCCACAGGCTGATGAGTAGACCAGACACATGCTTAGGTATACGCCATACATTTATCAATATGTGGAGGTATGGAACATTTTATTTTTAGATTAATGTATGTATAGTTGTATTTAGATTTATGGAGGTAGGTTTCGAAGGATGTTTAGATATGTTGATGCTCTGTGCCTGTTGCCTCTTACTATGTACCCTAAACACACACACACACACACACACACACACACACACACACACACACACACACACACACACACACATATACATATACACAGAGAGAAAGAGAGAGATGTGTCATAAACTCAGGTCAAACACAGACACCTGGCTATTATTGACTAGTTTGTTGTGGTGATTATCTGTGTTTGTACAGGTACAAATGTTGCAGTACATTCAGTCATTTTATATCTGACTGTACTTACGCATACAAAGCGTAACCATAATTGACGATGCTTTATTGTTTACGTTTATTGTTCCAATTAATAACGATCCATGATAATACTTTCTCAGACAAGATGTCACGCTGTCTGTTTTCCTAGACGTCTCCAAATGATGTTTCATTTACAGACAACTTCAAGGTTAGAAAAAGGAGCTAAACCACAAATAAGGGTGGCTTCATCTGGCCAAGCGGAGGTTATATTAGGAGAATTATATGGTGATGGAAAACACTGTTGACCGGTCTGTAGCAGAGTCATCAACATCATCGCGTTATGTGTCCCAGGTAACCTGAATCTGGGTGTAATTACCACCAGAGAACGAGGATATACGTCACATATCTGGCTTATTGAAGTCGTTAGTTACACAATGTGATTAGTTCTGAACTTACTGATAGTTGTGTGGTTCATATAAATTTAAAAAATCAAAACATTATAAATAATAGATACGAAAATATTACAGTGCAGTTAATGGCCTTAATTCCAGACATGTGGGCAAATCTATTATTTTACTTGCCTCTCCACTCAATTCCACGAAGTCATTTACAATTCCACAACGGAGCAATTCCGATTAAAGTTATTATTATTATTTAGCTTTTCTTTTCTGCATTGAAATCTCCAAGAATGTACAGATCATACATATAGACTACGTACCAATAGTAGATACCCCCCCCCCCTATATTTATCCAATTTCATTCCATTTATGTCTTGTTTAAAAAAATCCGAATTTCTTTTGTCATCGCGGATTTATATCGAAATTACGGAGCGTAGAACAGCTTATTTATAAAAAAAACACCTTTGATCAATGGCAATATGTCGACAAGAAACTTCGTATTTCTCGGTTCGAATCAACCAGCCAGCTGTAGGGGCATTCATGGCGCTCGTTAGTCCTTCTTTTACTAAGAGCGTTAAGTCACTGATGGATTAATAAATATAAGTAAATAATAAACATAGCACAATAATATTAAATAGGTATCACCTAACAATATATTTCCCTGTGGACTATAAAGTGACATATAAAAGTAATAACAACAAGAATAACCACAATAATAATAATAATAGTTATAATAATAATAATAAGCAACTTCTATAGTGTCAATGTCCTGGAAGCGAATCGAGCTTAGTGGAGCACCTAGTACAGGGGTTAAGCAATCCCATAGTCAAGGTACGATGTCAAATTCATCAACAAAAGCAGTGGAAACTTAGGAGAGATAAGCAAGTTTGAAACGACGAGTTATCAAATGGTGACGGAAAGAAACTATGATATTTGATGACTTAACATGTTCAGGGAGTGAATTCCAAAGAGTAGGGACAGCAACTGAAAAAGCAGGAGTCTCAGCATGAGTTTTAACCGTGAGAACAGTCAACAAGTGAAAATCAGATGAACGGAGTCCTCTGGGCTTGGGTGTTAGATAAAACATGTAAACTAGATACGAAGGTTATCCAGAAGAAAGAGGTAATAGGCAATGGTGCAGAGTTTGAAAATGATGCGAGATTGAAAAGGGATTTCAGGAGTGGGACAGAATGGGAACCGAGGAGACCGTGCGACAATTCTAGCTAAGCAGTTCAGAACCCACTGAAGTTTTAGAATATCCTTAGATGCAATGTTATAAAGAAGAGAGTTGCAGTAATCAAGCCTACTAGTAATGAGTGATGTAGCAATGGTTTTGGCGACTGAAAGAGAAATATAGCGCCGAATACGGCGAAGGTCACGAATATGATAAAAGCAGGAGCGACATATCTGAGAAATATGTTTTCTGAAATTAAAATTGCTATCAGATGTTATACCAAGATAACGTACAGTGTCTGGTGGTGAGATGCTATGATTAAGGATGGTCGAAGGAAACAGACTGACTAAGCTTGCTGCGTTGTCTGGATGTACCTATAATAATGAAATCTTTTTTTGTCTGGGTTGAGCCGAGGTCTATTGTTTGTCATCGAGCCGGTGATATCATTGAGGCAGTCACCTAGCTGGTGACGATGATGTCACTTAGCCGTGCAAGAGAAAGATCAGTGTCTGCTGCAGATAAATATATGTATACTTGGGTGTCATCTGCATATAAACGATGGTCTAATTTGTGGCTGCGAATAAGAGAGTTTAGTGGTGTGGCATACAAAGTAAACAACAGTGGTCCAAGAACAGAGCCTTGGAGAAGGCCGCAAAACATGGTAACTGTTATTGAGATATATTTGTTAAGAATGGGTGTGATCCAAGTGAGTGCTGCGTGCTTGTACGTGTGCGCGCACGTGTATGCTTGGGCGTCACCTGTATGCCGACTTTCTCAGGAGTAGATAATTTCAGTCGATGTATCTTACACCTGCAGATACTTTTCTATGATGACCAATGAACAATAAATATCGATTGAGTCAATTCCAGAAAGTAGAAGTAAGATTACTTCATAAAATTATTGAATACCTGAGCACAACTAGTTTAAAACCAATCAATGAATATGAGTACGAGTATGAGTATGTACTCGCCCCACGTCCGGTGTGCGTGCGTGCGTGCGTACGTACTTGTGTGTACGTGCTCGCGCGCATTCTGTAGTAGATTCTAATAACCAGAGCTATTAGTCATGCCTGTTGAAATCCAGCTTAGAAAATCCATTATTGCTGACAATAGATCATCCTAGACACCATAATGAGCAGCACAGTGGATGACAAATATGGAACATTGTAATATCTGAATATTGCAATAACTAGCTATTTGTTATTAGTCCCTATTCACCAGGACCAACACTCAATAATGATGGCATAAAATACTAGCCATCATAACCAATTGTACTTGACAAGTACTTTTCAAGCAATCCTGATGTAATGGTTATCTTCATCAAATAGAAACAAATAATATAGCAATATAGTGATATGTTTTGTATTTAAATATTTCGTGTTTTCTCGATTCAGATTTTACTCAGGTTGGTGGTAACTATGCATGCACAGTAAAATATTATCTCTCATTCTCACACACACATTCTCTCTCTCTCTCTCCCTCTCTCTCTCTCTCTCTCTCTATCTATCTATCTATCTATCTATATATCTATCTATCTATATATCTATCTATCTATCTATCTATCTATCTATCTATCTATCTATCTATCTAACTAACTAACTATCTATCTATCTATCTATCTTTCTCCCCCCTCTCTCTCTCTATTTATATATTAACACTATCTTTATCTTCTTTAGATATTTACGATGACAAATTCAATGTTCGGTAAGTCATATTTCTTATTGTACATATTCCCAGTATATATATATATATATATATATATATATATATATATATATATATATATATATATATATGTGTGTGTGTGTGTGTGTGTGTAAAGTTGTACGAAAAAAACTATATTTAATTAATATTGTCTTTCAGCACATAATGATCTAGTTAAATAACACCTTGTTATATTAAACTATAACAGAGTCTGACACTGACTGACTGACTGACTGACTGACTGACTCACAGACTCACTGACTGACTCACAGACTCACTGACTGACTCACTGACTCACTGACTGACTCACTGACTCACTGACTGACTCACTGACTGACTCACTGACTGACTGACTGACTGACTGACTGACTGACTGACTGACTGACTCACTCACTCACTCACTCACTCACTCACTCACTCACTCACTCACTCACTCACTCACTCACTCACTCACTCACTCACTCACTCACTCACTCACTCACTCACTCACTCACTCACTCACTCACTCACTCACTCACTCACTCACTCACTCACTCACTCACTCACTCACTCACTCACTCACTCACTCACTCACTCACTCACTCACTCACCCACCAATGTTTAATGTAGTATTTATGTTTTTATTCTTTTTTCCAGTTATTCTATTAACCTAATATTAATTTATGCAATATTGTTTGACAAAGTTATTACTCATTTATTACTCAGGCAAACAGCGTTTTGGGTATTATGCTGGTTTTTTTCTCTCTCCACATTTTGTGATTAATAAAGCTACAATCAAATCCTCATTTTGTGAGTAGTAAGTTATAATTAAATACCGTTACGAAAAGAACATAGACATTCTACTCTAATACTAACCCAGTTCGGTGCAAGTCATTATAAGTCTTCGAGTCAATGTCCTTTTCTTGAGTGAGCAACATATACACATATATATGTCAATAGTGTTTATCCTAATCGTTGCCCTTGAAAATATAGTTATGGACACCGGTTTTGTGACAGTATCGAATAAAATATATTTTTCGATAATGGCCGCACTAATTTGCATATAACAATAATTCCCCTAAGGTTGTCGGAATGACAACCCAACTGGATGTGATGATAAATCCATCCAAAAACCTTATACTATAGAAAATTCATCATTATAACTATAGAAGTGCAAATGTACGCTTTGGGGCCGCTCAATTAGCGCATGGTAGGATTCCACACACACACACACACACACACACACACACACACACACACACACACACACACACACACACACACACACACACACAAGACACACACACACACACACACACACACACACACATATATATATTCTGGGAATATGTACAATAAGACATATGATCTACAGAATATTGAATGCGCCAGTTTTTACTTTAACTCGACCTCTATTAATTACGTATTTAGCTGTTGAATGGTCACTAATCATTGTCTTATATATAGGTTACGGTTAGGTCAGATGAGATTCTTCATTTACTTATCATATCTCCAACGAGTTAAAAATATTCTTTGACAGGTATACGATGATATAATATAAAATAACAATCGACCAAGTACTAATGTCTCAATGGATTTATATGACGTCGAGTTAGGCGTAAACGATTAATGATTCCAGGACCATACGGCACTTGACCTTTAGCCAGTTAGTTGCGCTTTAGCTGTCGGCATAAATAGTACCCGACATGAAAGGTTGGAATAAAAAACATACTGTTGAAGATGGGGACAAAAACAATACATTTTAAGTACTGCAATCCCTCTCTCGAAAACAACGTCAGTAACATTAATACCAGTCTGTTTGTGACAAGACTTGGTTATCATTGATGTGTTTAGAAAACCTGGATGTAACATCCCATAATACAAAAGAAATGGGAATGGTTCAGAAGGCTAATATTTGTAAAAGGTGGTTCTGGTAATGGCTGACGCAGCTTAAATAATTTATTGTTTATAAAATATTAGAGTAATTAGCTGATAATAATAATGATAATGACAAAAACTTGTACAGTGCCAATATCCTCGAAAAGAATCGAGCTCAGTGGCGCGCCTAGTGGAGGGGTTGGGAAAACTCATAGTCCGGGTACGATGCAAAGTTCATCAACGTTGGATGGCAAGTAAATTTAGGAAGGATCAGAGTGTATTGAGTGGTCTGCTTTATAATTAATTACACGTTTCCCTCAGATGACTGGGAAAATCTAATTGTTAGTTAAATCATCTTTATTCAATTAGAGTGCGGTATATATATTTAGAACGAGACAACTAGAAGAAAACCACACATGAACGTAAAGTAACTACGATGTTGGAGATAAATAGATAAAGAAGCACACATTTTTCAATGATGTTTTCATTTAGAATGTATACACGAGAAGGAGAGAGAAAGTAATTATGAATCGACAGAATAAGAGATATATCGTTGTATTGTGGTTTTGGTTTGGTTGATAATAACAGATATGGTTGTATTGTGGTTTTGGTTTGGTTGATAATAACAGATATGGTTGTATTGTGGTTTTGGTTTGGTTGATAATAACATATATGGTTGCATTGTGGTTTTGGTTTGGTTGATAATAACATATATCGTTGTATTGTGGTTTTGGTTTGGTTGATAATAACAGATATGGTTGTATTGTGGTTTTGGTTTGGTTGATAATAACAGATATGGTTGTATTGTGGTTTTGGTTTGGTTGATAATAACATATATGGTTGCATTGTGGTTTTGGTTTGGTTGATAATAACATATATCGTTGTATTGTGGTTTTGGTTTGGTTGATAATAACAGATATGATTGTATTGTGGTTTTGGTTTGGTTGATAATAACAGATATGATTGTATTGTGGTTTTGGTTTGGTTGATAATAACAGATATGGTTGTATTGTGGTTTTGGTTTGGTTGATAATAACAGATATGGTTGTATTGTGGTTTTGGTTTGGTTGATAATAACAGATATGGTTGTATTGTGGTTTTGGTTTGGTTGATAATCAATATAGTAGAATAAAATACAATTTGAACATGTTCATGCATTAAACGAGTAGACTATCGAAATAAATGAAATCCTTATGTGCAATCTCGGCCTATGCATTAATTTTAATTCTTCGTGTTGTGTGTGTGTGTGTGTGTGCGTGTGTGTGTGGGGGTATGTGTGTGTGTGCGTGTATGGACGTGTGTGTATGAGTGCGTATTTTTTTATTTCGTTTCTAATTTGTTTGGTGTGTATGTGTGTGTGCGTTCGTGTGTGAGTTTCTCTGTGTGTGTATATGTGTAACTATGTATGTATGTGTATGTATGTATGTATGTATGTATCTTTGTATGTGTGTGTGTGTGTGTATGTATGTATGTGTGTGTATATGTATGTTGTGTGTGTGTGTGTGTGTGTGTGTGTGTGTGTGTGTGTGTGTGTGTGTGTGTGTGTGTGTGTGTGTGTGTGTGTGTGTGTGAGAGAGAGAGAGAGGTATTGGTCTCATTTGTTATTCTCCCTTTCATATACCTAATGTAACTAACACAATAAACAACCAGCGTAGATTAGATAAATAAATGAGAGTGAAAGATAATAGACCACTGGAAGTATCGTCCTCAATTTCTAAACCAAACAAACCCCCAAAACTTTCAATTCCGACTAATGGCAGCCTTTTGTTCTTATGAGAACATTGACCTTTATCGACTTGAAAATATCTCCATAGGCCCATTTATAACAACAGACAGAGGAATGTTACATCTCCAAGTCGACACGATAATGTAGACTTTGGGCGTTAGTTATTATGTTAAATCAGGATAGTTGAACGTTTGTTTGTCGGTTCCTGAATCTCACCTCTTTTAGGGTTATACCGGCAATAATAAATACTTGACAAACTATTGAAGATGTCACACCCGATGCTAGATTAGTGATAACGGATGGTCTCTTGTTTTAATCTTATATGCTTATCGCAATCCTTATGTCGCTCTGTCTGGATAATGTCGACTTCGGAAAAGAAATGCAGACATAATTCATTCGGAAATTAAATCCCCTTTCTGACAAAATGTATGATGCATCAAATTAGTGTCTGGAGCTTTGACATTTGTCAACAGGATAGAGATCAGAGTCGGTGACATGTGAAATGATAGACTCCTCGTCCATGACGTGCGCCATCAATATATCTTACCTCTGTTTGATAATGACGTCAGTTAATTTGTCTTATTCCAGATATACCTTTTATTATTCCCATCTTCCGTATGAGGAGGAAAAGGATTATTTGTGCTTTATCAAAGTTCTAAAACACCCAATAGACCCACTAACACTAATCACCACAAAGTCAAAAGACACTAAAGAGAGGCTGATTATCCCTAAACTTTAGAAATAAACTTCCTAAAGAAATACTAATTTACTATGATAATTAGCAATTATTAATAAATAATTATTAATAATCATATATTATTTTGACAGTTTATATACAATTTGTCATTTAATTGGGGTATTGTGAGTTATTTATGTTTATTGTTGGGATGTTTTTAATACGAATAACTATATAAATGTGGTCTATACTACCATGTATATTACTACTACTACTACTACTACTATAACAACAACAACTACTGCTACTAATATAATAATAATAATAATACGTCTTAACAGTTGAATGAATGAATCATTGTCTATTTATATCACGTGATGACTCCGTGAGAAACTGACTGACTGACTGACTCACTCACTCACTCACTGATTGATTGACTGACTGACTGACTAACTGACTGATTGATTGACAGACTAACTGGGAGAATTTCTTAATAGGTGAATGTGCTAATTACTTTTGTGGAATAATAACAAACGGCCGTGATAAAACATGTAGGACTAAGTGAAGAGAGTATACAGACATTACAGATAATTGCCACTATAATGGTTCTCTGTAAAAGGCAGTTTTCCTACGATTTCTGAATTTATATTGAGTGATCTTTTTGATTTAACTGGACTGTAATCAGTAGTTTTAGTGTGTTCCATACACTCATGAAATATTTCAGATAAGATCAAATGTAATTGAATATTCCATGTAAAGTCATTCCTTGTGAAGTATGAATTAAGTTATTCATCATCATCATCATCATCATCACCATCATCATCATCATCATCATCACCACAACCACCACCAGCACCATATCAGCAGAGAAGTTAAATGGTTATTAATCTGATGATGTCTTAGTTCGAAATAGCTGTAATTAAATATTTTATGATTCATTTCTACTTAAGAGTATGGAATTAATTACTATTATCACCATAAAACGTGTGAAAACACTCGAATAATATAAGTGGAAAAATGATCGATTCACTCGAGAAACTAAAATTATACGAAAAATGTTTTTATCAAGGCGTATGAATTATGCATAAATATCATCGCTGAAAATTTGACATCTGAACCATCTGAAATGTAATTATAAATAAAATAACAAAAAAAACTAGTTATCTTCTTTGCCTCGACTTAGGTCTGTCCAGAGCCGAGGCTAACTGACTTACTTACTGACTCACTCACTTAACCAGTAAGCCAACCGGCCAATTACGTCAGCCATTTTGTATTACGGCCTAGAGACAACATACTTCCTGTCACACGTACAAGATGGTAATACATCTATAAATGATCTTGTTATAAGCTAGTACAATATACATATATATGGCTAATAAGTTATTCCAGCAGGAATACACAGAACTATGATGTGTTGTCGATTTAAGTTTAATGTCTGTTTACACACACTAGTCATTAGTGTCAGATGGAACAGCTGTAACATCGGGAATAGCTGTTTTGACCAGGGAACAACAACAACAACAACAATATATACGATACGAGCAAGTTTCACATCGATTGCTAACAGTATGAGCCGTTTATTCCAATATCTACCAAAGACAAGTTATTACTCTGATTTCGCTTAAGGTTGTATGTGTATATACAAAAGTCCGTTCACACAATACAAACGAAATAACAAACAAACCATTACATTGGTAGAGTGGTAATCTTTCTACAAGTAAACTCCATTAGAACGTTTGAAATACTAAACGTCAACAATCAACGTACATTGTCAGGTTTTCTAATTGCTCGGCTAAAGGTTTGTTGTTCTTTTACGATTGTGTATGTGTGTGTGGGTGGATGAGATAGTAAACGGTATATTTGGATTATCTCTTAACTAAACTTCTCCGATTGGCAAAATGTTTCTTCCGAACTAATACGATAAAGATGATAATGACATTTGATTTATATAGCACCGCATTCGGCCTGAAAGTGTCCTGTTCTGAGAAGCTTTTACAATGTTATTATCCCTGACTCGGTTAGGTAAGTACCACGCTCTAATTAATTACGCCATCACAGCTCGAATATTACACGAAATAAACGTAATTTAATGGGAAGCAAACTTTTTATGAATGGCACGTGAGGAATATGGAACCTAATCTAATCGAGTCTACTGGCTGGTCGCTTGTTTCTACATCAGGTAAAGGGAGTGCTAGTTAAGGTCTCTGAATGCTATCCTATATAGCTGAACGTGTTTGAGTAAACCCCTGAGGGTGTAAAACACTCTGGCGGTGACCACCCTCAGGGTATTTCGGCTCTATCTTTCCGTACTGCTCCCCTGTGAGTGGTGGGGGAGGAGATTTCTCAGCCACTCCAACATAGAGGCTGTGCCGAATAAGCGACAGCCTGGGGATTCTCCCCGAACAACAAAACAGTGAACTCCTCATAAAGAGCCACACGGTGCTGTGTACCACCAATTAGCGTAGGATCTATATAATTAGATATCAAGTAATATTTCTGGTTGAAGTAATTAGTAACCGACATCTCTGTTGACCTTTAACCGACATCTCTGTTGACCTTTATAACATCCAGTATGTTTACATCTTTCAGATCAAAGGTTATTTTGATTCCTAAACCATATTTCTTCGACCATCTGGTGTCATAATAAAGTTACTTGTGTAACATGATGTTGTTCGGCTAATAGGGTTAGGTTGTTAAATTAGCCAACCAATCAGAACAATTAGTTAGTTAGCTAGTCAGTTACCCAGCCAGTTTTCAAAGCCAAAAAATAACCAACTACCCAGATAACCAACAGATAACCAACATATAACCAACAGATAACCAACAGATAACCAACAGATAACCAACAGATAACCAACAGATAACCAACAGATAACCAACAGATAACCAACAGGCTAAACAACAGACTAAACAACTGACCAACCAACTGACAAAATAACCGACTAAATAACAGACTAAATAACAGACTAAATAACAGACTAAATAACTGACTAAATAACAGACTAAACAACTGACTAAATAACAGACTAAATAACTGACTAAATAACTGACTAAATAACTGACTAAATAACTGACTAAATAACTGACTAAATAACTGACTAAACAACATACTAAATAACTGACTAAATAACTGACTAAATAACTGACTAAATAACTGATAAATAACTGACTAAATAACTGACTAAATAACTGACTAAATAACAGACTAAACAACATACTAAATAACTGACTAAATAACTGACTAAATAACTGATTAAATAACTGACTAAACAACATACTAAATAACTGACTAAATAACTGACTAAATAACCGATTAAACAACCAACAAGTGACAGCAACTCGATTACCGCTATTGTATGAACAAGGTGAATATTCTCTTATTTTTTATAGCGGCAGAATGTGTCTTTGATCATACATTAACAGGTACACACACACACACACACACACACACACACACACACACACACACACACACACACACACACACACACACACACACACACACACACACACACACACACACACACACACACACACAACACACATACACACACACACACACACAACACACACACACACACACATATATACATACAGGTATATCTGAGAGAGAGAAAAAAGGGAGAAAACATAGAAGGATAGGTAATTACTATTCCGATATTTAGTCAATAAATGCTCCCCCCTTTCTTTCACCTGTCATCCTAACAAAACAGTTCTTTAAATTAGGAAGAAAGCCCTCAAACATTTTATTGACATTTCCTTCCCTCATTAAGGCCTCATCATCTCTTTGACAAGTTTTAGGTACGTCATATTGAGGTTTCGTTGTAGAGTGCATTTCAATCGCCTCTTGTTCTATAGGTAGGTTGTTAAATATATGTTACTCACTAATATTATTATTATTATTATTATTATTATTACTATTTTCATTATTGCTGTTATTGTTGTTGTTGTTGTTGTAGTTGTTGCTGCTGCTCTTATTGTTGTTTAGAGGTTCATCCTTGCTTAAGTCTCTTCCTCTCCCTCCCTCCTGTCTTTACCTTCCCCCTCTCTTTATCACGCACCCCCTCTATCTCAGACAGACAGTTACTAGCTGGGACTGAGAAACAAGAATAAATGTATGATATGACATCATCAGCCGGTGATTTATTTGATCATTAAATTGACATCATCATTTCGTCTAACCCATTAGACACCTGGTGACATTAAGGTGATGAGTAACATTAGGCAGCAAATATGATATCAGAATAGTGTTATCACCACGATAATACGTCATCTATAGAATGAGGTTTGTCACCAGTATATACGTTTAGACTTCGATTTACTGACTGACTGACTGACTGACTGACTGACTCACTCACTCACTCACTCACTCACTCACTCACTCAATTACATACACACTTACATACACACAGATTCACTCTCACTCAATCACTGGTTCAACGACTAACCCACTTTCACTAATTCGAAGGGGTTATCTGATAGCATGGCAGTTAGAGCCATGCCTATATTTGTAGAATGTTTTTGAGGGAGATAACTCGCGGCTATGAGTCATACCTATATTTGTATAATGGTTTTGAGGGAGACAGCTCGCCGCTATGACTCATGCCTATATTTGTATAATGTTTTTGAGGGAGACAACTCGTGGCTATGAGTCATAACTATATTTGTAGAATGTTTTTGAGGGAGATAACTCGCGGCTATGAGTCATACCTATATTTGTATAATGGTTTTGAGGGAGACAGCTCGCGGCTATGAGTTATCCCTATATTTGTAGAATGTTTTCGATGGAGAGAACAGGCGGCTATGAGTCATACCTATATTTGTAGAATGTTTTTGAGGGAGACAACACGGGGCTATGAGTCATACCTATGCTTGTAGAATGTTTTTGAGGGAGACAACTCGTGGCTATGAGTCATACCTATATTTGTAGAATGTTGTTGAGGGAGGTAACTAGCCGCTATGAGTCATACCTATATTTGTATAATGGTTTGGAGGGAGACAGCTCGCGGCTATGAGTCATCCCTATATTTGTAGAATGTTTTCGATGGAGACAACACGGGGCTATGAGTCATACCTATATTTCTAGAATGTTTTTGAGGGAGACAACCCGTGGCTATGTGTCCCAGCTGTAGCTAGCCAATGTAATGCACCGTTCTGAGTAGGGCCAATACGTTACCCATGTACGTTTGGCGAGGTTGCACTTCGAATTTCCCAAATGACTTGACAGCTTTTGATTTCAAGTAATTATGTTACTTTAAGTGTGTATAATCCAATTGGCACACTTTTGGCACATATATGATATCATTAAACACAAGAAATTGACCAATTTCTCTGTTCAAAAACTGTGTTCGCATTCAGCCAGGATAAAATAAATTTTCGTTAGATATACGCATGCTCACGCTGATATTTTGTAACACTTGCGCATGCGCATGATGACGGCGTTGGTTTGATTACGCAATCCTAAATAAATACACCCTCCGGCAAAATATTTAGAGCGCGTGTGTAGCACCACGTGTTAATCGATCTCCATAATATTTTAATAAATAAACCATAAGAATAACCATAGGCTTATATTTTAAAGTTGTGCTTAAATTGTTTAAATTGTAGTATGGAACATTATTTTGCGCGACGGTGTATTCGTAGTTTGTATTTTCAGTGTCACATGATCAAACCACAGGCTGCCAAGATGGCGAACTGTTGAGTTATTGCCTATTAAATTCGCGTTTATTAGTGTTATGATGAGATCCAAAATGTCCCGCTGAATCAATGAATGTGAGTGTTATTCAAAGAACATAACTTTTTATTTCGTCACGACCTGTAAAAAAGTCGAAATGAAACCTCGCCAACTTAGCATAGTCAATCTCTCCCCGGACACCAGAGAGCGGTATTCAAGCTAAGCTGTAGCCAGATCTGAGACAAAATCAACCATTAATTAGATCACAGCTTTAGGACTGAGCAGTTTGTTTTGACAATGAATGATCCGGACGGATATATATATATATATATATATATATATATATATACATACAGAGAATATTATTGTCTGTGACGAATTTAGCTGCATTATAAATGATTCGTTAATCCGGCAATCTCACGTCTCGCGTACCGACTCCGATACTTCATTTCGCACACAGAATGTAACACTTCAATGTAAAATGACCTCGATAATCCGACAGCACGAAAATGTTGCCAAATATTGTCGGTAGTTCAGTTATGCAAGGCACACAGACATGTGATCAATAACGGTTAATTAACCCACCCACGCCCGATAATTGCTAAATCATAACCAATTACAATCGTCCTTGACCATACACACAGACACACGATGCCAATCATAATAATTCATGGCTAATTACCAACACAAATGTGTGATCTTTCCAATGAGTAGATCATGAGTTAATCTGATGGACTAAGCCATTTATTGTGTCATATAAGTTTTGAAAATAAATAAATATACCACAGGATTATAAGTGTCATTGTGATTCTAATGGATGTGGTGTATTATTTTTGTTACATACAACCTCATGTCTTTACGATCTAAAATGTGTGACAGAGATTATCGGTAAGTCACGTACTCGACATTCCGACATTCACCGATTCTCTCTCTCTCTCTCTCTCTCTCTCTCTCTCTCTCTCTCTCTCTATATATATATATATATATATATATATATATATATACAAATAAATACATTCACTGTGTTGGTAGATTTTGTTGAAGCGGAATACTTGTTAACAAGGAAATGTTTTTTGTTGTTGTCATGGAACATTAAATAATTTCACGTGTATCCAGGATCCATTAATATATAATTCAATGTGTATATATTGAATTAGCTTGTCGGTTCAGACTAATTTCTATATATATACTGGCAAGGTAGGGTTTTTGTAGCAGGTTATAAGAATAACCTTCTACAATCTGAACATAGGTGCTGGATCCCAGATTGTTTGGCTAGCCTATTACATATAACACAATATATATATATATATATATATATATATTATATATATATATATATATATTGTGCCGTTGCTGAATGCGTGACACGTTCTAATTAATTACGTTTATTTTTTGTAACACGTGAACTGTGAACAACCTTATAATTATCAGAAATATTTTATTATTCTTACTGAGATTTATGTAAATGTGTAAAAGAGTTTAAGAATAATATGAGTATTTCACATGTTTTGTTGTAAAGGTTTATATAACAATGACAATAACAACAATAACTTCAACAACATCATCAACAACAACAACAATAATAATAATAATAATAATGTTAAATTATATGCCTTTTATCAGATATTTTGATTACACATATCTCAGCAAGAAAAGTCGCTACTCTGGATTCAGTCCCCTGAAGAGTTTGAATTCGCGGTTCGAGATTCTCTGTGTCTGTGTCTGTGCTGTTCTCGACCATGGGTCAAATAGATCAAGTGGATAGGCGCTTTAATTTAGATCCCACCACACATAACTGCATATACTTAGGGACGCTAAATTAAGCGTGAATGAACGTTCCCTTAGTGATGAACGGAAACGTATGAGGGTTAGCCGTTAGGTTCGAGTAAATCATAGTATTTACTCAGGTTTGAGACGATATTTCGTTCTACTCCAGTAATAATCCATTGCGCAGTATTGCTACTTTGTTTTTATTTTAGTTAAATCGCTTCAGTGAGTCCATACTGAGTTAGTGTACATTCTCTTTGTTATGATGAACAAACTGTAATGTTTGTTAACACGCTGAGGCTATATATAGGGCTTGAATTTTCACTTAGATTAGAGAAGAACTTCGACGCCAGACCAGTCGGACGTGTATTGATACATGGTTCATATAGGTAGGATTTATTCAGTTATTCGAACCCAGAATAAAGCTGAGGTCAGCATCTGAGGTGTCGAAATGCTTTATATACAGGTTTCTTTTGGACCACAGAAAATTACTGTTGAATGTAAACTGTGGTGTCAAAATAGTTTATGATATATATGTAGCAAGTCACCATTGAACCACACGCACGTGTTGTTTGTTGCGAGCTGTGGTATCAAATGGTATGTTTTTTACGTGCTTCCGCTTTTGTACGTAGCCTGCGTGTAGCCGCTTTCCTGTGGGCGTGACATATTTGTCGCGTACGAAAAGCGAATTAGCTGGTGCCCACAGGCTGATGAGTAGACCAGACACATGCTTAGGTATACGCACACATTTATCAATATGTGGAGGTATGGAACATTTTATTTTTAGATTAATGTATGTATAGTTGTATTTAGATTTATGGAGGTAGGTTTCGAAGGATGTTTAGATATGTTGATGCTCTGTGCCTGTTGCCTCTTACTATGTACCCTAAAACACACGCACGCACACACGCACACTGTGTCGGTGAGAAATATTACATCTAAAACACACATTGCCCGTGCCAGAGATTGAGGTTCGTGTTTTCTTTTTACCAATTTTGTTTTATTTGATATAAAGGGTTAGTGACGAGTAGGTCATAGAATTTATTGGATTTGTATGCTTATGAGGTATTTGACCCTCCAGCAAATATCACAAGGCATATTATGCTGCGGTTAAGATGTTCCTTTTTCTGTGCGTGGAGACTGTATGTTTCCAGGTCCATGCGTTCTAAGAAAAGTTGATCTAGAGCTGTATATTCCGTGCACTATTTGCGTCTTTGGAGGCACGCCGTTTAAGTGTTTGGCCTGGTTATCCAGCATTTAAATGACTGTAGCAGACACAGTACGCTCTTAAAGCATGTACTCCTGACTCAGGAATAGAAACACTGCATCGCATCTCGAGCGGTGGCATTGGACACAGCTCGCGCGGTTGGTGGGTTTTATATAACAACTTATATAATTCACCTTGGTTGTATGTGGGAATAGAATTATCTTTCCTAGGTCCAGTTATGTCCAGTTTGTAGTATGACATTCAAGATTAGCTCTAATCTGCTTGTCATAAATAACATTTAAGAACTACAATAGTTAGAATAGCATAAATTAGGTCAGGTTTGAAAATGATAGCATAGTTCAAACAGTACGGAAGCTATTACGGTCTGCTTCAGCGCAGATGTCAGTCTTTTAATAGTAATTAAGATAAACAGTTTTAATTGTAGTCGCTTCATGACGCCTGCCCGTTGTAAAAACTGATCTTTGAAGACAGTGACAATTGGGTTATATGGTTTATATAGTATTGCTTTGAAGAAAGATACAGCAATTAAAAAATAGCTATAAATAGGGCTGCTTAGATAATTAATCTAAACATTCTCACTACTGCCGTGATCTGACTTGAGTGTTCTACTCCCAAACTCTACGGCTGTAGGTGATTCGCTTTTTGTTTTTGCTTGGCGGCTTAGGGACTGGTGAGACATTACACATGTCTCAACAAGAAAAGTCGTCACTCTGGATTCAGTCCCCCTGAAGAAACGTCCAGAGTTTGAATTCACGGTTCGAGATTCTCTGTGCCTGTGCCTTATTATACACATCTAAAACACACACACACATACACATACACACACATACACACACACACACCATTGAACTTATCCATACCCATACATATATGCCCATCTGCGTGCACACACGTAACAAGTTTAGTCAGACGGATGTTACATCTTTGACTACGTCTCATTACATTTGGAGTTCACTCTTATCATTTAGCTCACCGTATGCACAAACGCGCAACATTTACATACATAAATACATCCATACATATATTCGACATACAGACGAATAATAAGCAACAACACTTACCTTTTGTACATATAAGCTGTACAGCCAATAATAACACACATCCAGTACTATCCAGACGATCGCGTCACAAATGTTTGTACGAGTAAATAAATGTCCCAGACCATCTTATCTTAATCCAGATCTTCATATACAGTAAATAGCAGGGCTGTGCCTTGTGTTTATCGTTTCTTGTGATGCACGCTCACGAACTTCTTGCTGCTATCCGTGTCAGACTATCCCAAGTAGATGGAGTAATTTCAGTGCCCTGTAAACCGGATTCTTGAAAACGTTAAATTGTTACCGCAGACTTCTCTAGCACATCGCATGTTGCGCTATAAACACGATGTGATAGGGATTTATCGATTATCCTAAATACAAATCAATATTAGGTCAGTTTCGCCGAGCAAACAACAAGGTTGTAGTAATTTTATAAATTTTCCAAATGATAAATATGAAGATTATTAGTATTTAGCAGGATAGAGCAGACATAAATGATGGCAACATAAAACTATCTTAATCTCTGATAAATCCTTTATTTTTATCATCAGTAATCAATGCTGTGGGTTTGAACAAAATCGGCTGTTGTATATTGGGCCTTTTACTTACTTCACGAAAATTTCACTTCATTTCTGGGCATCTCATGATCATAATCGGTACATGAGACATTATGCTTCCCTTGATTCTGTACCTTAATGAACTATTCAAAGGTTCATGATTCAACTTTCTCTTAGCCTGTGCCTTTTCGCACACTATTTCAAATCTAATTAACAAACAATGTTAGAAAGGACCTATTCATAAGTGAGTGAGTGAGTGAGTGAGTGAGTGAGTGAGTGAGTGAGTGAGTGAGTGGAAGATCCATCTAACAAAATATCCAACAAAATATAGGTAACTCGATTTGATTCTAACACAGACCTGGAGGTGTGTGTGGATAATTGGCTATCAAATATAATTACCTGAGAAGTAATATAGGTTTATAAAGAACTGCCAAACCTCTTTATACGTGCTGTTGATACAGTCATATAGCTTTATGAAGAACCTCTTTATATGTGATACCGTTGATAGAGTCCTGGCTTTGTAAAACACATAAATTGCTGTTTATATGTTGATTAAACCATTAGAATGATATATGACATCGGATGTCTCCCCAACCAATAATTTGTCTTCTAACAAACACTCATCGTTCTTATAGAACTCCAGTTCGCCATCACTGTTATAATACAATCCCTCATCTGACAATGGTAAGAGAGCGATATTATCGTGAGCACTATATTCCGTTTTAGAGCACATTACGTCAGACCACGTGTTCTAGATATTGTCATTTTGGGAATCAATATCTCCTCATCTTGGTGTTTATTGTCAGTGACGTCCAGTTTTATGAGATCGGCAAGCCATCGTGTTGGCCATAACATGGACGTCAGGTAAGCCATTTACTGTTTCTGGGTCACTGTTATTTCTTTCATTACGCATGCTAGAAGTTACTTGTTTTTCTTCTAATAACACCTTTTATTCGATCGCACATTATAGAATAACGACAGTACTTTGGTGGTGATACATATTTTACATTCCTTGCATGATTTATTGTCTACTTATCGATTATCCAACATCTAGCACCCATTATATTTCCGAATATATACGATACACTGTATATATACGGTCAAACAATATGGACATTTTTGTTATTTGCAATATTGTCACCAGATGGCGTTGTTATTTAGACAAGTCGACTGGAATAGGATGTTTTGAAGTTGAATAAGTTGTTACTGACGAGTTTTACTTGCATCTCTTTGATGCTAAGTTTTGGCTAACTGGATTTGGAGTTCCAAACTGCCGATCACATCTTCTTATAAATAAACTGGTGGAAGACGAGGACCACCACAATGGCTATTTGGTAGTGCAGTTGGCCACAGACTTCCATCATCTCTGTTCAAACTCTTGGCTAGGTTGTGCCTGCAGGTTGTTATATTTTCAATTTAGCCTCATTACGTTAGGATATCACTCGACCCATTTAGCTTACGGTACGCAAACAAATGGCTGTAAAACAGAAAAATGGCATGTTATTTCATAATTATCAACCTGATACCTCTGGGGAGCTTCCTATGAAGTTGCGTTTCCGCTTTATATTTCTAATGTGACCAACCAAGAGGCTCAACAAATCACTCACTCATTTTCTCACTCTTATACAGGGATATTAACAACATAATACTTATGCACTTCTTTCATATGTTGCCTTATATTATACATTATCTGTCAATTATGACACTTTGTAATCATTAAATCCTTTGACATCTCAGTATTTTGCAGAATTTATTATAAATTCATTATAAATTGTTAATTTATTATCTCTAACTTTTAGACAGAAAATAGTTTCATAGTAGTCCCAGTTTATTATTATTGTTCAAGCATCATATCCTATTCCATGTGTAAATTTCCCAGATGCCTGATTGATATTGATTGCCTCTCTCCCTCCGGTTCAAGTTTTCAATAATTACTGGAACGAAGTGGTTGATGTAAATTTCCTTATAAAAATTCAAATGATCAAAAATATGACGCAATTCTTTCTCAATATGTTACAGGTGCCTATTGTAGAATATCACTTAGTGTTTTTTTTTAAATATCCTATTTTAATTTAACTAGACAGCAGCGACTATGACGTAATCAGCTACCGATAGTTTTCAGGACCGAGTAATGAATCTCTAAATTGATATAGAAATGTTAAAAAGGCCTTTGGAACTAATTTGTCAAGGAATCTCCATTATCCACCGATCCCATCTTAGTGATAACGCAACATCCAGTGCTATAGCTACGTTTTGTAGCATCAGAACAATTGAAGTTGCGTTTCTGATGTCACATTGTTGATTTGATGATACTGAAGGAAGAGCTATTAAGTCAAACTACATTCATGGATTATAACATTAGTCCGAGCCTGATACAGTCAGCATGTTATAGAATGTGATCCGGATCATGTCATGACCGATATATAACGTTCTTACCATGGAACAAATATTCTGGAATTGCTGAGTAGTGCATTTTATTGTCCTGGTTTATCTCCGTATTAAACACAAAATGAGGTATCCCTTATTAAATATTTCATTATTGAAGTATCATTATCTACAGTGGGAAGTTCTACAGATCCTAATATAATAAAGGCACCATTTTGTTTACATATGTGAGTTAGATTACGAGAGACCAGTACAGACGGCCCCTCTCTAAACATATAAACGTCTCTTTAAGTATTGGGAACAAAATACTAAAATTATATAAGTGATTATTCAATTTACTAAATGAATGAATATTGGAACCAGCTAAAATAGATCGAAATTGTACACCGTGTATGTGTGTGTGTGAGAGAGAGAGGGTGGTGGGTTGTGTGTGTTTAAAACACACACGTTCAATCACACCCACTCATACACTCACTCACAATTACACTCGCACTCCTTGTGTTGTTGTTGCCATACCACCACCACCACCACCACCACCACCACCACCAACAACAACAACAACAACATTACCTGGTTTAGAATCAGTCGGGTTGTGTGTAATCGTATATGTCAGTTAATGGTCTAATAAATTAATCTTTGCGGGGAATAACATTAAGAACTTGATTCAAGAATACCATTATCCTCATTTACTTTATATGATATTTTCCTAATTATACTGTCCGTATTGTACTTAATGTATGGCTATTCCTAGTATAAAGAACGATTGTCACGAAAAGAAAGTTAACATAATAATTAATATACTGTCAAATCAATAACAAGTGTTATAATTACCTGTTGATCAGGCTTTCACTTAATAATTACTTAGCTAAATAATTCTTCAAATACTATAGTACTGTAATAAGGTATAATTAAAATACTAAATTGTGTCTAACAGAAAAGGTACAATTCGAGGGAGCTGGAATTACCAACAATATTGATCTTATATAAAACAAACCTATTTTAGATATCGTATGTCAGATAGCAATTGGCTAAAACAACACCATAACCTGAAGCCATTTTCCTGGCGTTAAAATGGTTTCCAGGTAAATTTAATTATATTGCGTATTTATTTTTAGTCGCTGTAGGTAGTCTGGATTAAGTAGGATATTATATCTGATTTACGATGCAGCAATCATGGCAAGAACTATAAATAAATAATAAATATCAAATATATTGGACAAATAGAAGGGACGAATAAGTTGATGTCGTCACGGAAGAAAGTATGAGTGCGGGGGCGCACGCATGCATACGACCAAGCACAATTAGATCAAAAACATAATAAAATAAACCTAAATAGAATAATCTTCTTACGTCGATAAAGAAACCACAAAAATAATATAATAAATCTGATTATTGTTGTTTTAATTATCGCAACGATATAAATCGTCACTTAATAATTTTCAATAATACAGAAATAATTCTGGCTGAAAAAGCTCTAAAAATCAATTTTATTAGAAAACGGCGTTAATTCTATCATTCTGTATCGAGTAAATGATTAGTTCCTCTAGGAGGACAGGTTTTGTTGAAAATATGGTAATCAAAATAACATGGGAGACCTTGAAATGAAGAAGAAGATGATGATGGTCACATGTTGTTGTTTGTTGATAATGATGAATATATTTAATATAGAAATATTGTAATCATATCACTTCTCTAATCAGATCACGGCGTCATTTTGTCCGCCCGGAGCAGAGATGTGTATTCTACTTGGCTATGACACACATAGAGTATCAAGGTTTAGTTCTATGACAATTTTCGATCACAATAAATATGATTTCAAGACAGCACAGTCATTAGAGTAGATGATAAAAATGCTCCTTAAAAGACAAATTCTGCATTAGTCGCCCCGAGGCTTCTGTCGGGTTTATACAAGACATCAAATAGACTAACAGCAATGTGTAGCCCGAGGAGATACAGGTCTTTTATAGCAGAGTAAACTAAGAACATAAAGTTAGTAATATGTTTTGTCAGTTTTGGTGCTTTTAGATATTCTAAGGTAGAAAATGTGATAGCTGTTTAATTTTTAAACAAACAATTCCCTAGTTTACATACTGAATTCTGTAAATTAAAAGGTATGTCCTCATCATCTTATGGATCTATGCATAATAACTATTTGGGAAAAGCAAAGACCAGAACTTTATTGTGGTTCTCTGTTAACGTGGCACACTATTGTCACAGTACAGTCAATGTTGTCACAGTGCAGTCAATGTTGATACGATGTCATTACTGTGTATCATACGTCGTTTTATTAAATCTGTGATCTGATAAACATCATGTTGATGAGGATCCAGTATAATGCCAAGGTTGAGTTCTTGACTGTCACTCCAAAAAGAACTACTTGATTTAAAGTTGTATTCCTTGTAAAGGCTTCATAATCTGACGTGATGTCACGAAACTGATTAAACAGCCACTTGTTTGTCTTCTTTTAACTGGCCAAAACCGATACTTGGAAATATTAATAAAAAGGAAATTCTATTCGCATCATCGATTTAGCTAGAGAATGCCACCTATTCTACATTTTGTTTTGATTTAAATATAGATATCGTCTTCATAATGGAACTCTACTCAATTGGCAGTTCGTGGCAGTCATCAGTGATTTGTATTAAGAGAAATGACTTGCTAAAAGATGCTTGTGTCAAAAGCTGATGAGTGAGCCTCCGCCAGTGTAATGTTTAGTCGAAGACTTACTACCCCGAGAAATGAGATAATCAGGTAAAAGCGATTAATTCTAAATTTAAGAATACCTTTTATTCTCTAAGCTGGTCATATCTGCAGCATATGACTGAGGGTTAATACGGAAACATTCCGTTAACGCAGGCCACTTGGTCAGATTCGAACCATAATCAGGAGGTCTTCAGTGCATAGGAGTACTTGTAGGACGGATGAGGAATATTCTATGATAGTGAGTTAATGAGTGATGCGACATATACATATAAACAATTACGACTTGAAATGTCTCTGTATATACGACGAGTAGTACCTATTCATAACTACATTGATATATCTTGTGCAAGGACCAAAAGAGAAAAGGCTATCACTATAGGTGTTTTATCATTTAGCGAGTCCTGTCGTTGCCATGAATACTGGTACCTGTTAAGATAAATACACAGAGCTTCAAATTGTATATCAACAGGCTAAAAGACCATTTGTTATGTTCTTGATTCATTATGGTCAATCAACAGATAGCCTTGCCATAGCCATAACACTGACTATTTAATTATGTCAATACAGCTATTATGATAGTATGCCGAAAACAATTTCAAACAATATTTACTCATTGTAATGACAGCTCGTTACCTAATATTAGTCTTCAAATATCATTTATTTGTATCACGTTAGCTTTTGGTATTGGTGTTGATTGCGGATATGTTATTGATGACAGGCACCGAGATGAGTAGATAAATAAAACAGGTAATCTTTTGTCTGTGATATACATATACGTGACTCATTACTGAAATTATGTCGTAAGTCAATAATTAGCTACTTGGTGGCTTATTGGTGGCTTCTTGTTGGCTGTAAAGATCTAGGAAGGTAATTAGCTTGATGATGGCTCAGTATTTACGTCATGACTTTGACAATGCTACTTACTGCCAGTAAATGAGCATTGTAAATAATTCATTGAAAGAACAAGTCACGTGACGTTCACACAACCATCACTTTTGTTGTCACCGTATGTAAAATGTAACAACATATATTTGGATAGATTTTGAGATGTTTTAACCTTTCATTTACAATACTCTTGTTTTGTGCGACATGTTCTCTTAATATGGTTATTTTTTATCCAGTTATGTTTTTTTATTCTAATATCAAATTCTTTTTATCTTGCCTGTTGATGCTGCTGTTGTTGTTATTGTGAATACTGGTATTATTATTACTATTATTATTACTATTATTATTACTATTATTATTACTATTACTATTATTATTATTATTATTAGTAGTAGTAGTAGTAGTAGTAATAGTAGTAATAGTACTGTTAGTAGTAGTGGTAGTAATATAAGTAGTAGTAGTAGCAGTAATAGTACTAGTACCAGTAGTAGAAGTATCAGCAGTGTTGGTGTGGTTGTGATGCTAGTAGTAGTAGTAGTAAAAGTAGTTGTAGTAGAAGTAGTAGTAGTAGTAGTAGTAGTAGTAGTAGTAGTAGTAGTAGTAGTAGAAGCTGTTATAGCAGTAATAGTAATAGTAATTAGTAGAAGTAATAGTAGTATTAGTATTAGTAGTAATAGAAGATGTAGTTTGCCATGATAACACAAACATACCACATCACAAGGTAGTTAGGTATCCAATAAGGTTCGTTTGAAGCGTACATGACAAAAAGATATATAAGACAATGGCCTTTTATGCTAACCAAACTCGGAAGATTTACAAGCGTGAAAAAAGTTTTTTAATTTTAAAATAATTTCAGTGAGATAAGCTACTGGGATGATAATCTTTTTATAATAAAGTTGTAATCCTGAATACGCTAGTTCGTCGTCGGTAATTAATATGCGGCTTAACAAGGAGGCGATATCAAACGTATCAAGTTGTACCTTATAGCATTGAAAAACTGATTACATACTGTTTTATACACACACACACACACACACACACACACACACACACACACAACACACACACACACACACACACACACACACACACACACACATCAATATATATATATATATATATATATATATATATATAGCCCCCTGAAAATTGGAATTACCGATGCTTCAATGTTACTCGTGGAAATAATTACTGTTCTGTATAATATATATTATGCTTCAAAGAGACTAAATAACATGTAATAACATTTATAGGACAAATATTCAAATAAAATAAAATCTATTACACGAATAACGTTACTAAGGAAAAGTCAACACAGTGACCTCAATCTCTAACTATTTGATAAAAACAAACGTCGCATTTCAAATCATCTGGGATATATATCTAGCAAATAGATCAATAACCTGATCAAGGTCAATGTTCATGTTTATAATGCACGTGTATTAGTCTTGTAAGTCTATTTTGTGACGTTGAATGCCTGGTGTATGTGTTCAATATACGTAGGACAATTGCGGAAATCTCGCACCAGCATGAAGTCGTACATTGAGTGCATTCTATTTGGAAAAAAGAATATGAACATACTGGGGGAATTGGTCTAGTCTGCATCTGCATAATTATTTGTTGCTGCACAAGTAGTTGGTTTGTTGGATTCTGGAAATGTAAGCCATTTTATCTTCCAACCAATGAGCCCCTAGCATATGAATTCGGGTGATTGAAAATAGAATATGTCCAAAGAACTGTTTTGGGGTTTAATGATAATATGATGAAATTATATAAAAAGATCAGAGCATCATTCTTTATCTTACCGTTCCATATGGCTTCCGTCATATTACGATCATACTTGTCGGTGTGCATTTTGAAGACAACCACTTCTAGTACTTTTACGATGAAGCTATATGAAGTATAAAAACGGGTACAAGTATCATGGCGTTCAGCCCATCTTGTACGACGTAGTTCAATTAAGGATTATCGGTTTATACCATCCTGGATATATGTGTTGGTTATGCGTGATAGTAAATGTGCTCGTTTGGGACTTTCCAGTAAGAACTTATCAATGGATTTCATCTTGTCAATATTATTTGCAAACGGCCTTAGTGGACATGAATTTGCAATCACAAGATTTTGTATATGTCCTAAACAATGACAGAATAATTCCATAGTGGCATTTTTCGGATTTAAGTTTATACCGTAACTCCTTTGCTTGACATGTTGGTAGCCTATCATAATCCTGATCCCTAGCTTTGCTAACAGTAATGCCCAAACTAATTAGAACCATTTTAATTTCTTTAGTAATGTAGTAGCCAGTACTTCTGTATGATATTATCCTGATTTGTCAGCATCTTAAGAGTGGCTAATAAATTCCCTGGATTTGCTGGTGAATCCATATTTTTGTGATCCCTACGAAGGGCAATACACTTTCGTCTACAAAGTAGTTGTTTCGGCCACACATTTAAGAATGTGATGTTTCACACGAACATCTTGATTTCGATATTGATCGATTCGTCGTGGAAGCGAAAGGTGTGTTTTTTTTATAATAAAAACGGTTAACCCGTAAATTCAGTGGTTCAGCTTGAACAGGTGGAACAAACAGGTGGCAAATGGAATTTAAGAATCAATAGTCTCCAAACTTCCAAGTGCAGATTGAATTACGTAGGAAGTCTAAATACCGTAAATCTCTTCACTGGCTCCCTGTTCAATCTCGCATCATTTTTAAACTTTGCACTATTGCCTATCAAAGTATTTCTTCTGAGAACCTTCACATCTATTTTCCATGCTTTCTTTATCACCAAGCCCAGACAGCTCCGTTCATCTGGTTTTCACTTGTCTATTCCCAGGGTTAAAACTCATGCTGGGACCTGTGCTTTTTCAGTTGCTGTCCCTACTCTTTGGAATTCAGTCCCTGAACACTTTAAGTCATCAAATAGCTTAATTTCTTTCCGTCACTATTTGAAAACCTACCTTTTCAGATTCGCTTATCTTTCCTAAGTTTCCACTCTATTTAACCATTTATTGCTGAACTTTGCATTGTACCCGGAGTAAGAGTTTTCCCAACCCCTGTACTAGGTGCGCCACTGAGTTATCTCTAACATCTTGTCCAAGGTAATGTTTATATTTCAGGAACAGCTACTAGTTGGGTAAGTAAAATTTCTCGCAAGTAGGTAAATGTTTTTACAGTATTACAATACCAAATTTTATAAAGAACATACATACCTGTCGTGATATCAGATGATATGTAGGTAATAGTTGCAGATGTATTATTGGCACTGGCAGAACGAGGTGTACAAGGTGTAGTATTGGTATCGCAGAATGAGCCGTAGCAGGTGTAGTACTGTCGGAATGGGTTGTCATAGATCTTGAAACTTCAGTATTAGTAGTTGCTACGCTAGGATTAAAAAGATTATATTTATGAAATAGTTAAGCAACGGTCAATACGAGATCAATACAGCAAACAATTAAGAAGTAGCAACAGCATGCAGAAATACGTCTATGAATTATAGGTTTGTTTAATACAATTAATTATGTATTTAGCCAATTCTATTTAAAACAGCTTGTGTTATCATGCTTCTGGTAATTGCATAGATCTGCAATGTGCAATGTAAATGACATTACTTATTCCAATTTATCTTGTGTAATTTCGAATTGACGAATGTTTACGTTCGATGATATTGAAGAGTAGAATAAATGACCGGTTTCAGCGTTCTCTATCAACTGATCCCTTGTTTCAGCATGGTTCGACGAATTACCTCCATTTTGCTTCATAGCTTGGCAGACAACCCCCCATTTTTACTCTATATATTTTCCTTATATTATGATTTTCACACCCGCACATTCTATCTATCTATTATCTATCTATTATCTATCTATCTATCTATCTATCGATCTATCTATCTATCTATCTATCTATCTATCTATCTATCTATCTATCTATATCTATCTATCTATCTATATATATATAGTCTCTTAGAACTGTTTTCCTTAAGAATATGTCCACATATTTGGCATATGTAAATCTTATATAAAGTCTAATGATGGAGTTATCAAGAAAATGTTACAAGTTATCTTGTGACGTGAAAATCAACGTCATAGAGAGAAAATAGAGAGTTCATCTTCCGGAAATAAAAATAAGTTGACCTGAAAATAGTAAAATCGGCACTTCCTATATATATATATATATATATATATATATATATATGGTTCTAACGATTTAAGGAATTACACAATAATACATATTTACACTCAGTTGAAGATGATAACCAAAGCTCATCCGTGCCACTGAACCAGCGACCTTAAACTAAATGTTGTCACTATAATTATATTTAAAAAGTAAATTACAGTAAATCTAGTACACTTTATGCAATTCGGATCAGTAAGATACCATAATAGTATAGGATATAATTGACTAATCCAATAAAAACAATAAATCTTATATATTTGGTTATAAAATTAGTATTTAGATTTTTGTTTAATTAATCACAGCTCGTGTTTTAAGTAATAATAACAATATTTATGTGCTAATAACAATGTTTTTCTACCTATTTATCTATCCATTTGATACGTCTATTTGTCGGTCAGTCACTTAGTCTGTCTCTCTATCTATCTGTATGCCTGTCTGTACGTATATCATTCTACTTTCCTGTCTATCTTTTGATCGTACCCAGACTCACTTACTCCCTGAATTACTGATTCAATAGATTTATATGGCCTTTGTTACCATCTGCCCACCATCTGACCTGCTGTAAGAGGCACTCTAGCCAGCTGAATGTGTCAAGCTTTGACTCATTCCCGAAATGAACAACTTGTTATATCGATTACAATGTATGTTTATCATAGTATCATGTGTTGCTGATCAGCTTATATCGTTAGATCAGTACTCCCATTGGTCTCTGGCCACTTCGATAGAAAGTCAAGGTCAATCGATTTGACCTCTCGTTAACCTCGCCACATTTGTTTATATTTTGTCTGAAAAACCGTGCTATCCGGGATAACGCCTGATTGTCGCTGTGGGAAATAGTAGTTTTATTATCACTGGCAACACACACACACACACACACACACACACACACACACACACACACACACACCCCACACACACACACACACACACATACACACACACACACTACATCACACACACACACACATATTTGTACAACAGACAAGAACACCTTGACATAGAGAGAGAGAGAGAGAGACATATTTTTAAATGGTATGTGACCACATTATATATTCATAATAATAGCTTATAATGTCAAGGTAATTAGATAAGAAATAATATACTGACCTACTAAATCTGGATTTAAGTTTCCTGTTACCTGTGATATTTCTGGCAACAAAAAAGAGTTATCAGGATGTTGACCTTTTTGTAATTGTGATATATAAGGTTTGAATAATTATAAATTAATGAATAACATAGAACATACCGTTGATCCTGGTTAAATTTAATGATGATGATGATGATGAATACGATGAGTAAGATGATGACGATGATGATTGTTATTATGATTATTATGGTAAATTTGGTATCAGTTGTATTGAACCAATACGTTTCATTTTCACAATTACTTGTGCTGCAGTAGACTCACAATCTTGTTTCAGGTTGTAGACAACAGACACAACAGTTAATCTTCCCTGTCGGCCTCTAAAGACCCAAACCTCAGTAAATGACAGCTTTATCCAACTAGATAATGAAATCCCGACGAAAACATTAAGAAGACCCACCAATAAAACATCCTATCATTTAGTGCCTATTTTCAACTAATGTCCCTCTTCTGAACCAATACCTTCCACCATAATTACCTAATTACTTCAAAGACACGTAGGATAATCTGCAGCCTTCGGCTGTTCTTGATCTAAGCCTAATAATCGTGGAATTTATCAGTAAGATTGTCTGTAATGACGCCCACTCGTTATCGTCGTGTACTGAGGCTAACATTGTCGAGCCATCAGTTTCTATACAAGAAGCCAGTAAATGTCTTGAACATAAACCACTTTGTTTAGAAGATAATCTAAATTACGTACGAACTGTTTCCACTTACGAGTAACAAATTAACAAATAGTAGAAATCTTAATCAATAATATTGATGTATTACTGGGACATGGCACAATGTATGTCAGTAGGAGAGTATATCGTGTCAGTATATATATATATATATATATATATATATATATATATATATATATATAATAATTTGATTCAAAATGTTGATTTATGTTATTCAATTTTTAGTGTTATTTTCCTTTACATTTAAGTAACATACATTTTTTACTGTTTTAGGCCAAAGTACAGAGCAATATAGACAAATGCCAGGTTAAATGGATCAAAGCCAACAAAAGGATATTTGTCGATGGATGGAATGTTTTCACTAGAGACAAGAACAACGTTTCATCATTTTATCACTCGTTTCTGTATTCATTGATGTTTACAAATGAAACTTATTGTTTGTGTTGATTGTCACTTGTGTGATGACATCAACAGGTGAGTATTGAGCTGATGGGTTAGTTAGATATTTGTTGTTGTTGTCACACGTGGATGCACTCACTCACTCACTCACTCACTCACTCACTCACTCACTCACTCACTCACTCACTCACTCACTCACTCACTCACTCACTCACTCACTCACTCACTCACTCACTCACTCACTCACCACCACCACCACCACCACCACCACCACTCACCACCACTCACCACCACCACCACTCACCACCACCACCACCACCACCACCACCACCACCACCACCACCACCACCACTCACTCACTCACTCACTCACTCACTCACTCACTCACTCACTCACTCACTCACTCACTCACTCACTCACTCACTCACTCACTCACTCACCACCACCACCACCACCACCACCACCACCACCACCACCACCACCACCACCACCACCACCACCACCACCACTCAAGCAAACAATAACTTTCGTATTGTATCATAGTTATTAAATAAATACATCAGCTAATATAAAATATGCCTGACTGGTATCATTGTATATTGACATATTAAAGATGGTACATGATGAGTAGGTTCTTTTATGAAGAATGTAATGGCCTAATGAAAATAATGTTTTTTAAAAGTTGGTCGAAAGTTTAAGGCAGTAAGTGATTGGTAAAAACATGTGTCATGGTATATCACTGTCAACGTCGTGAGAAAACACTAGCCTATTGTCATTATGACGATTTACTGATACAAAGCCATTTAATATAATCTAGAATAAAACATGTTATCATGAGTATGAAGGAAATTCGTGCGCTTGATGGTGGAATCTCCAAAGGCGGCATACAATGGAATTTTAGAGGATGATATTTTAAAATATTTGAAGGAGTACCCATCTTCTGCGCGTTCGGTGTTTGGAATGATCTTTTGAATAGACCTTAATGTCTTAAATTCTTATTAAAAGGAGCTCACACTAGATTCTTCGTTTGCGTCCAAAATTAGCAATTAAGTAATTTAAAATATTAAAAAGATCACATTTTGTTATAATCGTATTCAAGAATAAAACAATCCTGTATTTCAATACCTTGAAAGTTATGTAATGCCAATTAAAACACTCAAGAGACTAATAAATGGGGACAAGGTGAACCAAGGTGAACCAAGTGGCTATTTTTATATTTCGTAGAACAATGATCTCTCCGATTCTGTTCATCAGCCGCCAAATTAATGCTATTCATTTTGAGGAAGGCAAGAGACTTTTTACAAGAAATATTTAGCACGTCTGATACTATCAATAATAATATTTCTGCCAATGGCTTCGTTAGGATTAAAATGTTAGAAAATATCCTTCTAGTTTTGTGAATTCAGTTCTCCGTTTGCCAGTCAGCAGCTTATAGGTGATGATGATGATGATGATGACGATGATGACGATGACCAGGATAATTGATAAAGAAATTTTGGTATCTGAACAAGCTCAGATCAAATTCTCTGGAGAATTATTTGATAATTTGTCTTTACAATAAATTTCATCTAACATTCCTTTCATTAGTAACGGGAACAGGAAGGAATTAGGTAACGTGATATTTATTAACATGTTATGCTATTTACCTCGGTTACATTGAGACGTTTCGGGTACATACCCCTAATATCCAAGTTAATAGCTTAATCTAGTTATAGTTGATGAGTTTTTAATTTTTCATATCTTCTAATTAATTATATTACTTGGCTGATTTAGATTAATATGTGCTCAGACGTGACCATGAATAAGTATAATATTTGAATGATTAAACTCGTTATCATCCTGTCTTAAATATGCTTTTAAATTAGATGTTATGTCACAATAAAGTTGCCATTCTGACAGAATATTGGTATCCAACGCTCATCATTTTCTGGTTAGTCATTTAATTAATGTGCCACCTTATGAGCCAATAGTTGATCATATTTACGGTTAAACTGTGGTGCGTTGGAAGGAAGATGATGATGATTGATGTTTTACGGCCACTTTTGTGCACATATTTGGCTAATTGGACCGAGCGACCTCCAAAGCTAATGAAGCGAAGTCAAAGATGAAATACCCTTCAGATATGCCCACGCCGAGATTCTAACTCGGGTAGTAGTTATCTGTGGTCCAATACGTTACCTACTATACCGAGGAGGCGCCCCTATTGAGTGTTTTGGTAATACATTTACAAATAAATTGAACAAATCGAATATTTAGTATGTCACAGAACTTGAAATATTTATTAACTAGTAATGTATTAATTTTTACATTTAATTTCTATGTGTTATTGGCTAGAGGATATCATTTCGATAATTTGAAATACTACTACTAATAATAATAATAATGCTGCTGCTGCTGCTGATGATGATAATAATAACAACAATAATAATAATAATAATAATAATACTATTAATAATAACAACACACAAACACACACCGTTAACATAATTAACAAACTAGTTATATCCCCACAAGCCTTGTTTCATTTTCACTGAATATTTTAGTTGATATGAATAGTCTATATAATTAGTTCTATGATATTGGAAAATTGACAAATTGTATAGGCTACGACTACGTAATGAAACAGATATACCTATAGATTATAAACTAATATTTAGATACAATTTATTATGATTAGAGGTCATACTTGAATTACACAATGCGTCACGAGATTATCAAGGTAGTTAATTGGATAATGTTTAGGATAGTCTTGATCGATCTGACAATTAAATATTAAAGACCAATGAACGGTTTAATATTTGAGTTAACATGGTATCATATACAAAAAAGTACATCAGTTAACAAAGGTTCCAGCACTTTACACACACACACACACACACACACACACACACACACACACACACACACACACACACACACACACACACACACACACACACACACACAACACATACACACACACACACTTGAGTTCTCTAATCCTCATCATTCATCAAAAAATACCAACAAATATGGAAATGAATTAATTACTGACTGAATAAGTGGGTACTTTTTTATATAGCCTCGATACTAGTCCAAGTGTGATATATAACTTAGTGAGGGCTATATGAAAGATGGAAATAAAAAGATAAAACATCTTGTAACCTCCCTGCTAGTGACTGTCATTGGTAAAAAGATAGGAGACTAAAAAGGAATGCTATTTTGGCGAGTTTTGTTTTAAGTTATGGCTATGAGCTGATTTTAGGTGGTTATTTTACGTTTAGCAAACACTTGCTATTCGGAAAGACACGAAGTGTATTTGTTTTATCTTTGACATGTGTCTCCTATTTTGCATACTTCCATAAAACTCTGATATTAGAATATAGTCTTCAAAACTTAAATTAATAAATGGAAGGTCCAGATAGTATATTTTTCGTTAATACTTAATTTTATCGGTAGAAATTAATTCATCATAAATTTATAAGAAAATAGTTATCAAGTTTCACCATAACGAACATTTTATGAAATCTCAGTTTTATCGGAAATTTGACATTAAATTATTGAAAACAGATATTGCGTTCCATTATGATATATTCCAAACTAAACATAATTAATTATCTGAATTATCCCGGTTGATAAACTACGAAGATTTTCAATAATCTTCTTTCTTTATCCCTATCTAAAATAACTGAATCCACACATTCACATTCATCGTGTATAAATTATGACTTTTTGAACTAAACATTCCATTGTATGATTATTTATTAAAAAAAAACTATATTTATGATGCCAAAGATATATTTAATTGCATGAATATCAAATTATTTAATTCAATAAAAAACCAAACTGTATCGTTGTTCAATATTTGTATATTATATATATGTTTTATGTACTAGCCGCGTTAAACTACTATATAAATATACAATATTGTATGGGGTTGTTGTATGTGAACTAGAATAATATTCACGAGTCAACAGGTAAGTAAGACACATATTTGAACAAACATTAGCTTTTAAAAGGAATTTACAATAACAAATTGCCCAACCCAGGCAAATAAGGTTCAATCCTGTCCATCTTTTGATTATTGCAGACAAAAACAAGAGGTGTTATGCGATCTAAGTACAAAACTGGCTATTTTACCCAGGGGGTGGTGCAATTATATAGCTGATTGGAATTTGTTGACACAGAACCATCCTGTTTTCTTTGATAGCGAGTACAATCTTACCACGCTATAGCAGTAATTCCGTTGACATTAGTGGCTCTTGATGCTTCTCATTAATGATATCAAGTCAACGCTGTCAAGAGCAATAAATGCATAGTTCTAGCGTTTTTATGGAATAACAAGCCCATTCGAAACTTGATGATCAAAGATTCGCGCCCCATTAAACGCAATAACAGACATCGCAGTGATCCTGAAAGGATGCTAAAGATATAAGGGCTCTAATACATGAATATATCTTAAAGCACCATAATAAGAGTGTATAATTGGCTACACAGCTATTGGGTTACTTCAAAGGCTTTCTACCTAAGTCAGTCCTTTAGAAAAATACAGAATTGCCAGTCTAAACGCTATTTCTTTTTTTGGCGTGGCTGATTTGACCAGTAATCATATGCAGTGATTAGTCGTTGGATGAACTTAACAGGTAAAAAGGAAAGATCCAGGGAGTCGACTTAGGGTCAAATAAATTTAGATTTGAAATTATTTAAATACGTTTCTAAATATTTACATTTGAACATTCCACAATTGACACCATTTAAATATTTTACTGCTTCCATGATTTGTATTAGTGACCAATTAAATAGAAAGGTTTCTCTTAGCTTCCTTCTCAATCAAAAGGCAAAATTATTGTCAGTGGGATATTATATATTATAATATATTATAATAAAGGATCGTGGGATAATCTGAAGCGATTTTTGATTAGATCTTATCGACAGACCAACAACGTTCTAATCAAGTTGTAAGTGTCTTATGCCTGAAAGTCCATTCATGCCACCGAAAAGTTGAAGAATCACTAATGCCTATAATTTGAAAATAGCAACTGGCAATGGCATTCTCCATATTGAATGTTGCTAATGGCAAGTTCACTGCTCAGGATATCAGACTAAAAAAGGTGTTAAATTACTCAGAATGTTAAGAAACAGATGTTATGTGATTTTATTCCGATCCCTACCTGGGTGAGTTACTTACTTTTTATTACCAAGGTTATAATTTATATATGTGCTGTTTATCCTGTTTGTTATATAGATTTAAATGGCTGAGGTCACCCCACATTATCCAATGGGAACGACGCCCACTAGTTAATACAGTGGTAATTGCAGCTAGACAACCCGATTACAGTCAGTTTTTTGTAATCGTCATCGTGATCATTATGTCGTCAAGTACTACTTTGATTACTTTGATGCTGCTAGAAAATGGAGAGCCACGTAGTTTCTGGAAGTCTCATGCTGAGAAATTCACCAAATTAGTCAGGATTTCTCCTAAATTTATGTTTACCAGCACCATCTGCTACATTAATCTGGCTAGTCCGGGTTGATAAAACGATATTTAACACATACTGATGTCGTTTAACTGATGAAGCCTTTCAAAGTCTTTATGTTTCTTAGGTGAAACGAAAATGATTTTAAAAGCTGATATAACATTATGTGATGTTAATAATACTGTATGTTCCCAGTATGATGTTATTATGGGTGATAATATGTGTGATAAATTTGTATTGGTTTTACCGATATTAAAAATGTATTGGTATTTGAAATAGTTTTAAAATTGTTTGTATGTGAACACATTTATTTTGTCAATATTTCTATTTTTATTTGACCAAATTTGTATTCTTACTTCAATACGTTTTATTATATATCTGCTAAAGCATCAGACGAGTTGTTCTGACATTAACGGAAAATGCTTCGCAATAATTGTAAATGTAAAGGTTTTTCTATCACTAAGGGATAGAATGTTTATTGTATTTGCCATTGGTACTACTCTGTAATAATTTAATTTATCGGTAGATGAAAAGATTCTAGCTCATGATTCGAATCGAACCAAGGTACCTCTCTTTATAAAATGTTTTCTCAAGAAGCCACCATTCATCCAAATATCCATAGTATAACCATTATCTAGCTTAATCACTGACTAATCGTTTGTTATCTCAGTTTCACTCAATGGCAACAGTCTGCGTATTGGGATAACATATGGTAATTTTAGCCTTAAACATGTTAATTAAGCAATATAATGGCAGTTGGTGGTATTTATATTGAAAACTTTCACATGAGATTGAAAGATGTAATCAGACAGTATGACTTAATTATGTTAATAACACGAAAGTTTAGTTCTGACAGACACGTCATGTTTTCATTGAAGTGAACATTAGGATGACTATAGATAGAATATATATACAGAAAAAGAATCGTTTGATACAATTTAATGTTACTAAAGTTACTAAATAAACTCAAAGTTCTTATATGAGACAAGTCGTAATGACTTCCTAACTTATTAGTAACAATATTGAGACAAATGTACGTCATGTTTATATTAAATAACTGTTTCTAATTAACTTAGTAATTTACCAGTTTCTGTAACTGAAATACTTCGATGGTCTGATAAGTAACTTTACATGGTGATGAAATACTGAAATAGCTAATGGGTTATATTTTCGATGAAAATAGTATGTTGACACCCAGTTCCTATGTCTGACACGCTTACATCTGGTAACAAGAAGCGAAATCTGTCACAAAGAAATAACGTGTTTCGTTATCTTGTTATACTTATCTGATTTATAATAATTGTGTGATAAGGACGTATTTGATCTGGTAGCAAAATATGTCTTTGATGGTATATTAATAGCTATATAGAGTGATGAATAGGGATGACAAGGTATGGACTATAGATAGCCACAAAGACATCTTGATAAGTAATCTTCTTCTAATTATCTTATTCTTGTTGTACGTTAAGACATTGACAATGTTCGTTTGATATTCTCTTCCCTCGTGTAGTCAACAATATGACTATATCCTCAGGTAACAAGCCTTCGTGCCTTGTTAATTTTTTTTGTACAGTGATAGTTAAATATATATTGATAATGTGGATAACTTTAAAACAAGAAGTTGTACTAAATGTACCAGCAACTATTTGTAGAAGAATCTTGATGTAGATTACAAACAGTTTAGAAACAACGGGTGTTGATTCATCACGAATCTTGGATTATATGGTTGTTGAAGGTTCCACAATAACGGTACTGGTGAGACATTACACATGTCTCAGCAAGAAAAGTCGCCACTCTGGATCTGCCTGAAATCCGCTGTTCTCGACCATGGGTCAAATAGATCAAGTGGATAGGCGCTTTAATTTAGATCCCACCACACCTAACTGCATATACTTAGGGACGCTAAATTAAGCGCGAATGAACGTTCCCTTAGTGATGAACGGAAACGTATGAGGGTTAGCTGTTAGGTTCGAGTAAATCGTAGTATTTACTCAGGTTTGAGACGATATTTCGTTCTAGTCCAGTAATAATCCATTGTGCGGTATTGCTACTTTGTTTTTATTTTAGTTTAATCGCTTTAGTGAGTCCATACTGTGTTAGTGTGCATTCTCTTTGTTGTGGACAAACTGTAATGTTTGTTAACACGCTGAGGCTTTATATAGGGCTTGAAACTGTGTTAGTGTACATTCTCTTTTTTATGGACAAACTGTAATGTTTGTTAACACGCTGAGGCTATATATAGGGCTTGAATTTTCACTTAGGTTAGAGAAGAACTTCGACGCCAGACCAGTCGGACGTGTATTGATACACGGTTCATATAGGTAGGATTTATTCAGCTATTCGAACCCAGAATAAAGCTGAGGTCAGCATCTGAGGTGTCGAAATGCTTTATATACAGGTTTCTTTGGACCACAGAAAATTACTGTTGAATGTAAACTGTGGTGTCAAAATAGTTTATGATATGTATGTAGCAAGTCACCATTGAACCACACGCACGTGTTTGTTGCGAGCTGTGGTATCAAATGGTATGTTTTTACGTGCTTCCGCTTTTTGTACGTAGCCTGCATGTAGCCGCTTTCCTGTGGGCGTGACATATTTGTCGCGTACGAAAAGCGAATTAGCTGGTTCCCACAGGCTGATGAGTAGACCAGACACATGCTTAGGTATACGCACACATTTATTAATATGTGGAAGTATGGAACATTTTAGTTTTAGATTAATGTATGTATAGTTGTATTTAGATTTATGGAGGTAGGTTTCGAAGGAGGTTTAGATATGTTGATGCTCTGTGCCTGTTGCCTCTTACTATGTACACTAAAACGCACATTGCCCGTGCCAGACATCTTATCTATTTCCATCCAGATTCCTTATTACACCAATGTAAGAAAGTTATGTCGTTATTAAAACATGTTGAGTTTATTAGCTTTGTTATGTATAATGTAGAACAAGGTTTTTTTT
>JAODUP010001179.1:52500-94365 GCA_025642065.1 Paralvinella palmiformis | reverse complement strand
AACCATACCGTCAAAAACGCACTCGACCAACTCCCCCTCCCCAACATACTTAATGCTTGAAAACGTGTCCACAGGTCAAACGCATAATGGGCTTAATTCGGCAAGGTGTTGGACAAACAACCTTTGGATATAACGTGCCAGAACAGCACACAAGCCACATCTAATAATGGCCCATCAGAGGAAACGGAACGCTATAGCATGACAAATGTAAACATCTGGACATACGATATCACTACGGTGTGTGAAAACCGCTTGCAATAACATATATCAGAGTCTTATAAGAAATCGGGCCTTCGGAGCTAAGCTAATAATGAGTCGTAGAATTTGCTGGGATCTTACTGTAATTACAGAATATATGTGCTTTACACAGGCCAGTGGTGGCGCTGTGAACGTTCCTTCAGTTGTGGCTGGATCTGGTATAAAGGACGAAACCAAACTCGTACCATCGTAGGTCACTGATACCGAGAAACGGCAAGGCGTATAATTTAGCCACATTACTTGGAATTGGGTTTAGAACATCAGGTGTCGTCTACGTGGTTGAGAGTCCCTGTTGCCTAACTGGTGGAGACAGACCCACTGGCACCTGGGTTCGAGTTGTGGGCTGGCAATGTCTGAAGGGCTTTTCATCTTTCACTTCGCCTCATTTAAAAAAAAAGTTGACTCGGCCCATTTTCCCTATTGTGTACACACAAGCGGCTACATCTTATATTAGCATGGTGTTTTTAATCCCATTACTTACAAAATGGCTTTAGAAATTAGAGCACTGAAAATGCTACACACTAAAATTAGTTACCTCAAACAGGTCAGTCTTATGATTGGACTTGAAACTTTCAACGAATGAGACACAATTTTCTTCTATAACATTTTCCACAAAGTGTGGGTTGTCATACTGAATGTCAAATCATTAACTGACATGAGTTGAGGCATCAACACTTGTAACAGTATCTGAAGGAGTATTCTCATCTGGTAGAAAAACTATAAAACTAAGTTGACCACTAATTCCTATTTTACCTGTCTGGATTAGCTCAAATACTTAAGAAAAATATCAAACCTATTGCCCATCTTCTTCCGGAAGAAATCCTTTGCCCACACCATGTCATGGGAATACTCACTCCTATAGTACAGTGAAGAAAATCTCCAAGTGGTATCCATGTGTTATCATTGCAGTTCTCTAATAAGTGACCCTTTCATCCAAATTCCCGAGGTGTGACGAGTATTAAGGTTAAACAAAACGCCCACTTGCATGTCCATTCTTAGTCCAATTATAATCTGAACTAACTAAGGTAAGTTTTCCCTCTTTATGTGGTTTGGCTTCATTTGAATTAACATTTTATATATATATATATATATATATATATATATATACATATCTATATACACACACATATCAGCTCAGCAGGATTAGAAGCTAATTAAAATCCACTATTAGTCCACGGGACTAGTATCTTAGAAAATATCCTAGTCCTAGTGGTAATTCACTTGTCCCGACTACGCCAAACATAAAAGATTCACACACATACAGGTTTTTTTCCATAATGTGTGAAGTTGAATGTATTTAAAGGTCTTTATTTTGAAGAAAATCAAAACTACAAGTAATTGGCAGCTGATCTCAGAAGATCATCTGCATTCAACTGTTGAAGCTTGAACCCTAAGGTTGGATCCATTCCTGATCTGATACGAGAAAAAACCTGGGCCGGGGATACCGTAGAAGGAAATCCGCGAACTCACGTGATGGTGATGACGACGAAGCGTGCTGTTCGCACTATCACGCGTATCTTGTCTGCGTGCGCAAACCACTGGCTGTCCGAAACTATTTTAACGTGGGCTTCTGTGCAGTATATTGATAATCAAAACCCCGCTTAGAATTAGAGTAGGCCATAGAAATATTGTGATCACCAAACTGTATTAAAAAGATTAATATCTACCCATCCCTGTTCTAACAAACCATTGTTATAACAATTTCACTTCAATCTGTTCTGAATGTACTTGTACTTTTCCCATCAAGTCAAATCAGCACAACATCAACATGATACGTCATTATCAAACCAACAACAACTGAAATATCTTCTAGTTCACCAATCAAGTAAACATTACCACACGGACCAGTGGACTGGAGTCACAGCAGACGAGGCAATGTGGCGCCATCAATAGTTATGTAACAGCGCATGGATCAAAGATGACAGCCTTTACAAAGTTCACTTATGTATGGACATCTATATAGAATAATATTCATAAGCCAGAATTACGATCCGGTTCAGTGAAGGCAAAGAAAGTCCTAAAAATAAGTCAGTGACAACTTTGTAAGTTTTAGGAATGGCTTTTGGTGCACTCTCGCACCTCACTGGCAACTCTACCAACATGACAATGTGTGTCTACTCATAATGCAGTCAAATATTTATTCAACAAGCCAAATGTGGTACGAAGCCAACGTGGTCAAGGCAATCCGTCAAGTTTTAGTTTGTTGACGAGGTCACTCGATCATCACTCCAGGCTCGTTAAATGTGTCCCCCCCTTCTACATCAGCTCAAGCAAGCAATAATTCTAAATGCCATTCATATTGCGTAAAGCAAAGTAATAGGGCGCCATGTTTACAGAGAGAAAGAAATCACGCTATGGCGAGAAGGTATCACCTTTTGTTTGTATCATGGATAACTAATAGTCTGTGGAAGGTATTCTCCTACTGATCTACATTTGGCCCACTTCTACGTGCCATTTTACCACATCGGGTATTCTTTTCAGCCAAACATACACGAGAATGGCGCAACACCAAGCTCGCTGTTTGAGAGGAAGAATTCGGTGAACAAATGCCATCTCAGCGTGACATACTTCACTACTCTAACTGAATTGAAGCTCAACTGACGTTCCACATTTTTGTTTACATCATGACACACGAGTAGACACATTAATGTGAGCGTTAAATCCAAACATGGTAAGAAGAGACTGTAGAAGGTGCTCACATTCACCAAATATCTTTGCCTTAAGTGGTCTGGTGTTTAACAATGTTTACCCATACCACGTAGGATGACGAGTTCAATCCCGCAAAAGGGGATTAATTTCGCGTTGACAACATTCTGGGTAAATGACCATGCTCAGTAGTGCGGCATTCTGTGTGAATTTCAAAAACAAATGGGATGTTGAAAAGCCCTGGAGGACATAAAATACTTTGGCACTGACGACACTAAAGATACCTGGCATCCATCATTCAGTAGCTCTTCCCTGTCAGTGGTGGGGGGATGAAGCAAAAGACTGAGTAAAACAATGAAGTACATGGAGATAAGTGTTCATGATTTCATTTTTATCCCTGTTCAGTAATCACGTACAATGAAAGAAAAGAAATTCAATCCCAGAACATTACATTCTGATTCACACTGCATTTTTATTGAATGAGTACCGCATTGAAAGTACTCATTACACAACTTCTGACTTTTGATCAAAGGTCTGAGTTTTGGACGACGATTAGAATTATGATCGGAGCGCAAAACTGCATAATTATTATAACCGACTGCCTACAATATGATGCCGTGAGAAAGATGATTGTGCATGAATATGGACGGTGCTCCACACAAACCTTCAATGTGTTAATCCTATCGCTAGGTCATTCAGTGCATAGTGCACCTGGATTTATTACCACGATATTCAGCCTTAGAGCATAAAAATACAGAGACCCATAAATATTGTATTATAATAATAATAAATAATTGTATAACAATAATACTAAAAATAGCTGTCAATTCATTAAGGTTGTGAGTGAGTGAGAAACTGAGTGAGTGATATGTAAAGCTTTGTCACTGGCCACCACATGGAATACATAGCTGAGTGGCATCTCCAAGGGAAATATATCACAGACAGGGGTAACTTAACTGAAGATTTCCAGTACAGCAGTCTACGTACTCTGCTATGGGAGCAGACATGGGGTCAATTCAATTCCGGAATTGAAATTGGTGGGCAATTACAATTCCGGAACTGGGATTGCTTATTTAAAAAAAAAGGGAATTGGATTTGATAAATTTGGAATTGAGGTTTCCTACAAAAAATAAATCCACAAATTAATTTACCCTTTAGTTATTTAATTCATTAAGTATAACCTCCATGACAATCCTACTTGGAAAATAAACTATGGAATAAAGGAATAACTAAATGGAATTGAGTGGAATTGGAACTGACAAAATGGAATTGACCCACGTCTGTATGGGAGTATCTTTACATTACCTCATTACCCATTGTAACCGAGGCAGTTATAGTCAGGGAGAACTTTACAGACTGTGAACTTCAGACCAATCAAATACGCCGAATGAATCCCCACTGCCCATTCACACACCTCCTAATAAATCATTCCAGAGAAGTATAGATTTAAAAACATATTTCAGTCAGGACAGACCCAAATGCAACACCAGATAAATATTAAATTATTACTGTTATGGCATAAGCGGTTGTCGAGTAGGTGAACAGCAACAATTCAAACAAAGATATTAAGAACACTGCATATTAATAATGAAAAAATCACACATTGGACTAGTATTAGTAACAGCAATATCTGATCCCCTGCCAAATTGGAAGTGCAATTACTTGTAAACAGCCACGGTCTGCATATTTTCAAAATAATCTTACTTACTCATGACAATGTAAATATAATAATATAATAATAATGACCGAAATTGGAGTTGTTTTATGTGGCTGGCTACCACAAATAAGGGAGACGCAAATGGTCTATAATTTACAGTGTTATACCGTCACCACGAGGACTAATTGTAAACAAATTTTGAATTTACAATAGTTGGCATAATCAGTGGAGAAAATCTTGCTAGTTGCCTGGTTGGATGAAAAACTCGTCCTACGATAGTACCACGACTGAGATTTGAACCTCAGACCTCCAGCACAGGATGTTCATAAGTAAGGAGTCTTATGCTCTAACCCATGAGCCCATAGAGCCAGTCTAAGTTGAAAAGACCATTTATCGTAGAGTGAGATCTCACTATGATGAGCTCCCGCTGACAAAGATCTAGTGCCAGCAGTGGTCATCTGACATAATGGAAATTAACATAACAAATTAACATAACAGAACACAAGTTATATTTTTGGAAAACTTATTACTGGAATGGTTGCCTTCTAGGGATGATTGTTAAGGGACATGCCGCTGTAATAAACAGTAAACAAACTTCAAACCAAGAATCTAGAAAGAGATGTAGCACACTGGATCATGGTGAAATGTTCCATCTGATTGAGTCACATATATACATTCCGAGTCCTACTCACCAGTAAATTTGTCACTGGATGTGAACTCAGATGAACCCCACGTCCCAGACTGCTTGTATCATATGCCATCCTTTCTGCCAACTGTTGTGTCCGCCTGCAACTAGAGGGCAGTGTCTTCGAATGCCAATCATAAGAATGTGAACTTCCATAGTTATCCATAGCTACGTCTCCGTGCAGTATAACTGGCGAGGACCTGTCGTCACGTCTACCTGCATCCAAACCATTCACCACGCCATTGAACTGAATCGTAGGGCTTTCATTGGAAGGACCACTTCCATTATCCAATTTATATCCGGAAGCATTAAGTGCCATTCCTGATCCAGTATAGTGCTCTGTCAGAGCGTTGTCATAGTTTGGTGAGGCACTCAGTGTACTAACCGGAGAATGAACACCATTAAGCGGTCTTCGTTTGATCGTACCATTTTCACTCCCTGTGTCCTCCTCCGTAGATGACGCCGAGTTCCTTCGACACTTGTAGTCAAACACAGTATCTCTGTGTAACTGGTTCGGTGACGCCAACTTCGTCAAAGACCCATTTGTCTTGATTTTCGTCATTGAGTTCCTCATCTCTTTCATGTCACCAAGATAACCGAATTCCTTGTTGACAGACTCACGCTCCATCTGTTTCTCATACTCAGCACACATGAGGAGGATATCCTCGAGGCGTTGTTTTTCAGCAATGGCCTGCTCTTGGTCACGTTTGCGTTCCTCTCTCATATGCTGGTGCAAATCACGGAGCTCCTGTTGTGATGCGGTTAAATCACCGAGCATTGCTGTGTCAATACTAGATGTCTCACTGAGTGTTTCATCTAATGGCTGAGAGGGGGGTGCGGCTGATATTTCAGCCTGCAGTTGTTCCACTGCCAGAAGAGCTCCTAAAGAGATATAAACATATATATATATATACTATATATATATATATATATATATATATAGATAGATAGATAGATAGATTGATATAAAATAACTTCTCAAAAGACAAAAAAAAAACTTTAGTGTCGAAAACTCTGAATGTTTAACGAAGAGGCAAAATACGTTCAGATTAGATTGGTTGTGGAATTAAAGGGACCTGTTTGCGGACCAGCATTGGAATACATCTGAAATGAAACTGGTTTTGCTCAGCCCAGTAGGTTAACCCAGTCTAACTTGATTCTAATTTAGCCCAGGGAAAAGTAGACAACATTGGGTTTAGCTGTAACCACTGAAACAGGATGTATAAATCACATAAGGCCAGTCTTAAAAAAAATTGGTTGGGGGTTTACATGACCTAAAAAAATCCATACGGTAGGTAGGAATTAATTTTTTTTTAAATATATTTTTTATAGATTGTATAGTGAAATATATTTTTCATGAAGCAGTTTTACATTCAACTACACACATGCCAATAATGATTCAGACTATAGATATCATACAACTTACTTGTTTCAGATATAGATTCACTTAAGACTCACTTAATTGAACTAGTATTTTCACTAGTTTTTCGGAGTCTACTAACAATTCACAGTCATCACATAAAGCACAACTTGCCCTTGTTTTGGACCTTCAAATTTGGCACGAAAAAGGAAAATATACTGCAAAACTGCATGTGAGTTCTGACGACGTATTTACGTGATTGATCAGACGATTACACATAAATGTAAAACCACTATTTATTTGTTAAAACCAGCAACAATGTATTGAATATCAAGAATAACTAATTTGTTATTACCTAAATCAATATTTATGAATAAATAAATAAAGTTGTGACCAGATATCATCAGGGATCCTCCCACCATCAGGCATATCTTCCCTTACGATAGTTAGTTTTCATTCTTCCATCTTGTGAATATGATAATGTGTGGAATGGCTTAAAGATTTTTAACAAGGACGTTGTTGCGGATCCGAACATCGCACTCAATGCATATGCACCAAATTTGCATTTTTCTATCCGAACAATAAAACAAACAACCAAGTATGCTGGTGTAAAAGAACCAAGCACTCAATGGTCAAGTGCCTATTTTGGTTTGTTTCGGATGCTTGGACGCAAATATAAAAAGATTTCCGAGCCAACATGTTACAATCACGTCGATATAGTTGGACAGATGTGATATCTTTGACCTCCTTTATTCTTGTTTGAACATCTTCAAAGATGCCAAAAGCCTCAAACTAACTTTAGACCAAATAAAAGTGCATAATGCTCAGCTACCATATTTAAAAAAGAAGAAAATAACGGGTCCGGTAGTTAGCACATGCGCAAGTCCTTGCCGTCATTGGGAGTCAGTGCATGTGCATTGAGTGCTTGGACCTTTAGCTCTAGCGAACACATTTCTGATGCTCGGCAACGCAACCACTTCATTTTAACAAATAATTCCTCGGTCAGCAGATAATCACATACGCATGTGGTTTAAACGTCATTTGATAGATAACGTCACCATGCACAAGCCCACCCATAAGCAAGCCAATTCATCCCATATACACACGCAGTGAAGAAAGTGCAAGCCAATATTTCAATGATCGAAAAGTACTGATGCACTGTGCGGGGCATCGAAACAAAACACCAATCAGATGACAAACACAAGCAGAATTTAAGGATGAAAAAACTGCTGACATGTATTTTCCATTTCTTCACAATTCCATACAGCCATACAGCGGTTTTGGAGTCATACGGTCAGGTAGCCCCCAACTAGATTATTTTTAAGACTGGCCTAATCTCTTTGGGGTTGCGGATTTCCTAAATGCCCACAGCTATTTACTGATCATTAGGCACATGTGCGTACACACACATGCACACAGAAAGAGTTTGAGAGTTGCTTACCATTAACAATGGCATCCAAATCATCACCAGAAAATGGATTATTCTCATCGGGTGACATGACCAGGCTCTTTACACCGACGCCAGTAGGATCTGTGCCATCTGCAATGCCACTCTTCATCACCTCTCCACTGGAGTTCTTAGCATCCATGCCTGTATTATTCAACTCAAAATTATTATTGCCCGCTAATTCCATTTTGTTTTCCATATGTCCATTTTTAATGTCCAGAGCACAGCTGTGACCAGAAACAAGACCTCTTCTCTCAGTTTGAACACTTGGTGGTGATACAGTGGCTTGTTCAACTAGGGATTTTTTACCAATTGTATCACGGGCAGTATGGTTCAACGACTTATTTCCAAGCTTCTCGCTAACTAATTTAGCAGACACTGACTTTGTTGCATCCAACACAGATGTTAGTAATCTTGTTTTGGAATCACTATAAGTCACTGGCACATCTGAATGGTTTCTAGCAGCAGAAGGTCGGTCACTGTTTGGAGACTTCACCTTTTCTACACTCTCAGAAAATCCAGAGATTTCACCATTTGATGACAGCGGATCACTAGAACAGCTTGTTTTGTCATTGGTTTTATTATTAGTGCTTGGTGACAGATCCGAGGTACTGGCCAACCGTGCAGGAGATAAATCAACACGATGTGCCCTGATCGATGCCTTGTCAGTGCAACTCAGAGATTGACCAGCTGACTGATCCGGATTGACAATTCTGGAAGGTGATTGGTCAGCTTTACTTGATCTAGATGGTGATTGGTCAATTGTTCTTGATATAGATGATGGCTGCTGGTCAATTTCAGTGGATCCTACAGGTGGTGTGTTCGATATTTCAGTGACTAGTGTCTGACCTGCCTTATCTGACCTATTTGGAGACTGATCAGTTTTTGCTGACCTGCTTGGTGAAGGGTCAGGTCTTCTTAACCTAACAGGAGATTGGTCAATTTTTCTTGACCTGCTTGGTGATTGGTCAGTTTTTCTTGACCTGCTTGGAGACTGGTCAGTTTTTCTTGACCTGCTTGGAGACTGGTCGGTTTTTCTAGACTTACTTGGCGATTGATCAGTTTTTCTAGACCTACTTGGTGACTGATCACATTTCCTTGACCTACCCGTTAGCTGGTCAGCCTTACTTGATCTACTTGGTGATTGGTCAGCCTTACTTGATCTACTTGGTGATTGGTCAGCCTTACTTGATCTACTTGGTGATTGGTCAGCCTTACTTGATCTACTTGGTGATTGGTCAGCCTTACTTGATCTACTTGGTGACTGATCTGTTTTGCTAGATCTGTTAGGTGATTGGTCAGACTTTCTGCACCTGCTTGGTGACTGGTCAACTCTCCGTGCTGATCTGGTTGGTGATTGGTCAACTTGTCTTTGCCTACTTGGTGAGGCACTAACCTAGAATATATGAACTGCCTGTTAGAATAATATTCACACCATTACACACATAAATTACATTACTAATGTACTACATTTCACAAACACATACCCTAGTTGGTGTGCTTCCCCCACTCTCCCTTCCTTGACGCGAGCAATGCTCCCCCTTGCCAGTAGCCTCAAATCCTGGCAAGACGACAGTTGTCGTGACAACGTCCTTTGTAAACAATTTCTCTCCAGTGAAGTTATCTAATTTTGGCTTGAAGCTCTGTTTCAAATTGACATGCCACGGGTTGCTACGACCATTTTCATCATTCTGTATGCCAGAAGTGGAGACTTTATCAGTGGAAGGTGGTGATGGTGAACATCGCCGTGCTGGTGCTGATTGTGGTGTGGGTTTCTTTGAGTTGAGTTCCACAAGTGAAGATGTCTGACGGTCGCCAGACTCTGTATGCTCTGTGATGCTGTTATCGTGTGTACATGTGTCACCCTCTATTGGCACTTCACAGTATTCACGCTCATCTGCGACCTAACAATGAGAGAAACTTGATTAGACCAGATGAACACATTTCATTGTGACTAATAAACAAAATTTACAAAGCACACATTATGCGAAATATAACACGACACAAATACTCTATTATAATCAGTTATTTTGGGGTTGTTTAGCTTTAGTGCTAGTCACATTTGGGACATATGGCCGAGAGGCAACACCTAAGGTCCCACAAACACAAGTATGAGCAGGACTTGAAGCCCATAACATGGAGATTTGTAGTGCAGTGCTCTAACCACTGTGCTAGTAGCAGTAGTCTATTCCCAAATTTATCAATTTTACCTACCCTCAAGTAATTTATATTCCAAGTAGGATTGTAATTACAAAACTTCTACAGCATCAATAACCTCAAAAAGAATAGAGCTCAGTGGCGCACTTAGTACAGGAGTTGGGCAAACTCATAGTCCGGGTACAATGCAAAGTTCATCAACAAATAATGAGATGGAAAGGAGACTTGGTTAGGAAGGATAAGCAAGTCTAAAAAGGTGAGTTTTCAAATGGTGATGGAAAGAAACTATGCTACTTGATGACTTAACATGTTCAGAGAGTGAATTCCAAAGAGTAGGGACAACAACTGAAAAGGCACGAGTCCCAGCACGAGTTTTAATCCTGGGAACAGACAACAAGTGAAAACCAGATGAATGGAGTTCTCTGGGATTGGCTGCTAAAGAAAACACGGAAGAAATATTTCTGAATTAAAAAGTTAAATGGTAAATTAACGTGTGGATTTAATTTTTTGTAGCTAACTTCAATTCTAAATTTAACAGTTGCAATTCCATTTTTTTAAATGGGCAATTGCAATTATGGAATCGAATTGACCCCACGTCTGGCTAGTAGTGCCCTGTACTATAATTAGTAGTAGTAATAGCAATACTAAAGTGATGTCATTGTGTTAATCTGGTGAGATGCACAATTTTTAGTCATCTTTTAATATAGTGTGACAGTATTTCGTTTAATTAACACAGAAATTCACCTGGTCATAGAGGTGTTCATCATCTGATCCCGCACTGCCCGGAATTCGAGCGGGTGGTGCTGGAATAGACACAGACAGTTCCTCATCCACAGGACCACCCTCCTCACCAGAGGAAATCCCTGGCTGCTCGGCGCCTTCCTGTGAGCTGAGGGGATGCCGACTTAAGTTGAAGCCGGACTTCGAGTGAGCCTCTGCTGGTCGGTGATGAGTCAGCTGCACGTCTCAGTGCGTTATTCGTGCTGATCTTGATTCTCTTCGGCACGGGCGGCGGCGCCTTGCCTACACCAGATGGCGGGCCACTGTTTGGCAGCGTTGTTGAGTCTGACTTTTCTGGATCATCACTTTTATCTGGCATTAAGGAAGACTTATTGGCTTGTTGTGGCTGTGATAATCCTGACTGAGCACTATTCACAACGTGACTTTTTTCAATATCGGGAAAGGTACTATTTATGCTCTCCACTTTCGAGACCCGAGAAACAGCAGGAAGCGTGTGTTGTTGGTGCAGTGGCGGTGGTAGTGTCGTGGGCAGTGGTGGTGCCTCGCTGGATGAGGACGATGATGATGACAAGGATGACGATGATCCACTGAGTCTACTTTTTGTATCTGGCTGCTTCTGTGGAAGGGTTTTGCCTTTAGGCTGACTTAAACAAGTCTCAGTTCCATTAACTGATGTCTGCTCAGTAATCTTGGATGGTGGTTTAGGTGGCAAACCAGATGTCGTAATCGGCCTCTTGGCACTCTCACTTTTATCTCGTATTATCTCATCCACTGAGGCAAATGTTACTTTCGGCTTTGTTGTGGCCCCACACTTTTTAGCACCTAGCTTTGGGGGCAGTTTAGGTGTCAAGTTATGAAACACTGGGACTGGTGGTCGAGGACTTCTAGCAGCACCCAGTGGCTTTGGTGAGACAGATTCTGCACTTAATGATCCTAGTTCCTTCTCACCTGCCTTGCACTGAAGTTCATAAACATTATCATAGATTCCCAGATCCTGATTTGGAGAAGCAGCCTTCAGCACTTGAATCCCACTCGGACTAGCCGGAGGTGACCGATGGTTCCCTGAACTGAGATTTAATTGCAGATTGGCATTGGCTACTTTGCGACCGGCAGAATTCGTCAGTGCTTCTTGTATATCCCAGATGCCTTCATAATTTCCTGTGGTGTATGTACTATACGGCGGATACCTTTCTGTACCATTACAGCTTGCCGCTGGTGCAGAACTTACATCGAGGTCGTCATCGGCCGGTGCTACTTCTACATCAAGTGAATCAGATGGAATGGGAAACTTAAACTCTGTTGGACCATTATCACAACATTGCTGGATGCCGACTGGCTCCTGGTAACATCCAACAGTCAATGTTCTCTGGTCACTGGTACCACTCAGTTGATTGACATGTACTGGAGAAGGGATGTTGTCATAATTCTGACTGCCGAGATTTTCAAATTTTGAAACTTTGCTGACAAAATCCGTTTGTTCTAAACTGTCCCGGTATTTCTCACCAACTGCTGAGGTGTCTGACGGTATGTTGTTCGAGTGAGCTTGATAACGTGTTGGTGCTGTAGAGACAACACTGGCTGCCTGGAATTGATCCTTCTTATGCTCGATTCCTGCAAGGAAAAATAACAACTACATTTAAACAGCAATGTAAACACAACCATGTACACATGTTACCATTTATATACCCACTGTTCAAATACTTCTGACCAAAAAGCTTTTAAGTGCATGCTGTTTAAACCTGTGAGAGAGCACTTCACCAGATAAAGTCTAATATGTGGACTTCAAACTGTAACATATGTAGAAGCTAAGGCCATGTGATAATTAATTACATGCAGTATGCATTTCATTTCAAGTATGTCCAAACTGATGGAACATTGACCAGTAAAAATTATGCTTAACAATAACCAGAATGCAAGTGGGAAGGCTCCTGTTAAGACGATCACAAATTATTTAATCTCATCTCGAGCAACATGATCACAATTTACACTTCCCACACTTCGGACCATCCCCCTCCAAATCTGCTCTCAATAACAAAAAGGTGTGCAAAACCTGTCAGCTATCAAAGTTTAGTGTGGACACACACACACACTACCAGGAAAACAAGAAATGTGAGCCTGGACTCTGAATGGCCACTGCACCATAATGATAATTATTTATAGCACTGCATGTAAAGAGATAAAATATGATCCAGTTAAACAGCGTTATCTTATAGCATGAATCATGGTATATTTGATAAGGCCATGTACTAGTACTTTGACACACAGGTAGGTTGTGGGTAACAGAGTACTCTGCCTTACAGGTGCACAGCTTTACATATTAGTCAACCAAAAAGACATCATGTTAACTGAATGAAGCTATTTATCTCTCTCTCTCTCTCTCACTCTGTGTGTGTGTGTGTTCCATCCATGGAAACTAACACGTAGCACACACAAAATAAACACCTGCATATCAAGTTATTATCAAACTGAATAAAGCGTCCATTTTAAGGTAACTGATATCACAGATTGCTGGGTATAGCGACCATGAAAAGAAACAAAATAAAAGCTAGTTCCCTGTCACAGTTCTCGTCATATCGGTAACAATCAAGTACATAAGAATCAATTCTATCAGTATCACACACACACATATGCACCCACACACACTGAACCACCCTAGTGTATACAATACACTGTATGCTGGCCAAAAGAACAATGCTAAGTAGCAATATTGGCCTCTAATCTCCAACCACTCACCTGACTTGACCCCCTACTTCATGTCACTAGCTGTCAATCACAGGTCGCGACCATTCACCTTTCCGTGAAAGCAGACATCCATCCACTCAACATATTGTGATTAACACAGGATATCAAGATCGTGTTAGAAAACAGGTTTAGTATTTATCGCTAGCTGTCAATGAAGTAGACATATCTACATGTGTGTGTTTCCGTGTTAACCAGTCAATGGTGGAGAATGGGTTATTCATAATCGAATGTTGACATCTTACTGTTACCAGCATTAGACAACTATGGAAGCGCTAATGGCTTTGTCAGTTGTCATGGTGACTGTTGGCTCCCACAACAACAAAGTCAGGTAACAGACACAACGTGTGACATCAGATCCCATGTGAATGTCAGTGGGATAAATTATCAAATTTCATTACATCTGGTAACCTCTAAAATGTTCAGTGTCAGACAGGGGACAAACATATGGGTCAAGGTCATAGATTACAGCTTCACCTCATTAGAAAAACACTTGACAAATGCTATGAATAATTTAATTCTGGACGAACATCGCAATTCTCTTTTTAATGAAATACAATACTGAACAAGGGAATATATATTTTGTGTGTTTAACACCGACTGCTGCACATTCTGTAATGGAGATTTAAAATCAGATGTCAACTCGGACACAAATAGTCCCTAATCATATATGTCATATTTCATAGGCTATATCATGACAACAGCAGGGCCTTCACCGTCACTCTCATGGCTGTTGGTGATTCGCTTTTCGTAGTTGTTACATTGCACAGAGACCAGGGACTGATGAGACAATACACATCTCAGCATGCGAATCTACTTCTCCACAGTCAGTATCCTGATGAATCATTCAGAAGTCATATTCATAATTTGTAATTCTCAGTGCCAGTGTATTTTATATATATATATATATATATATATATATCACAGCAATATATAAATGACACATCTAATGGGTTTAAAAAAAGGAAATAATGTCACCTTGATGACACCAATTACCTTCCAGATTCAAGAGATCTAATGGAATCTCAACATCCAAGTCAGCATCCATCGGGTCAGAGCCCTGCAACACGGGATTAATCTACTGACAACTCCAACAAGCAACACACAAACCTCATGGCTTTTGTGAACCACACCTCCTTGATCCAGTACAACTACAAGAACTAAGCCAGATCTCCAGTTAACAGGTCCTCCCAGTGGTGTAAATTCAACAAAGTCCAGTGTGATCCTGATGAGAGTACACCAAAGATACCCAGCCACCACCACCACCAGAGCGTTATACAACATCAACATCCCAGATAGGATCCATGCTAGATTCTTAAACCTAGCAGACCAGCTTCACCCAATGAACCAGCCAGACAAAGCAGTTTGGCAACTAACTGTATAGTGTAAAACAGCGGAGTACATCGGTAGCTATACTTAGCAGATCCAGAACAGAAACCAGCGGAAAAAATATAATCCAGGGAATGTATAGTCATAATAAGAACACATCTGGATCCGTGTACCAAACCTGAATGGATAAGTAGTTACTTGTTCGATGACACAGCACCACCCCCAACCCCACATCTACCTCCCCCAGAATACTAGATAGTCCTATGATAATGATTAGGAAATGCACGTCATGATTTATTAAGATCAAATATGAACCAGAATCTGGATATGAACCAGTATCCGGATCAATGAGCAAATCCGTGTATTTGGCTCAGAACGCCACTACATGCACAGACTGGACTATCTGACATCTCAGTCAATGGATGACCTCTACTCTGGCTTGGGGAGCAAACACAAACTAAATTGGGAATGAATAGAACCCGAAGTGAATCGATCTGGTGAATAAATGACAGCACTGAACGCACATACACGCCCCCTCCCTCCCCCCTCTCTATCTGTGGTGTGTGTTAGCCCTGTGTTCAATATTTCAAGATTGCCGACGTACAGTATCAATTGAAGTCATCCCGATGATTGAGTGGGTGGGTACCAGCAGTGGTGCAGCCTCCACATCTCGATCTAGATATTAAATAATGTCAGTCCGGGAAGGGCTGGTCATCTGTCTACCGAAGATAAATCATGCTCTGACACGCAAGATCACCAATCTCCCACTCTTCTAATTAACAACGCTCTCATCAAAACTGATATAATTAGCCCTCCGGATAGTGATCCTAACGATGATGATGACGACGAACAATAGGCACACCTTGACACAGCTGATGAACAGCCTGGCCACCAGAGGAGTCTAGACTGACCTAGATAAATACAGCTTTCTGTGTCGTCTCGTGGTTGCTGTACTTTGTAACTAAATATGACATCACTCAAGAGACTAATGTTTTTTCAAACCTTCGGTTCAATGTGTACATCCGGTGAGGTTACCTACTGTCTGTGAGATGTTTTCCCAAAGGGGTTCCCTCACACACACACACACACACACACACAACCCCAGGTGTAATCAGACCTGATGCTGAACAAACCACAAAACCCCCACCTGAGAGATACATCTACCAGGATCTCCACGGAAGCCCTATCCCTCCTGATCTGGAATTATAGTAGATCCAATGCCAGGAAAAGTAACAGGGAGAAATTTTTTTCAGATGTGAAGAAACAGGATAAATTACCGTATTCTAGGTTTAATATAAGAGGTTTAATGATATTATTTTAATATCAATATCTAGACATACTGAAAAGTTACCATCCAATGCTATACTACATGCTGTTGGCAGCTGTTACAACGATTCTGGATCATGTGCTGACACCTGGTGGATATTTATCATCATCACCGCCTAGTTGTTTACATTTCAATACTAAACTGTGACAACCAACATTAGAAAGCTCTGTGATTCTACCAGAAATTCTTTCTATTGAAATTATGTACACCAGAGAAAGTAATTCACAGTGCTGTCTGGCTAAGAAATATTACCACTTTCACCCAGATTAAAAAATTTAAGATTTGGCATACACATCTTATGCACTAACTAAAAATCCTGAATACATTAAAAAAATCCATTACACTCATATTAAATCAAATAGGAGATATTTAAGCTGTGAGAATTTGCTTTGTTTAACATCCCCATTAGTTTAAACTGAGGAAAAAATGACAAGAAAGAAATATCTAACTGTTACTCTGTAAGTGTAACACCTGTAATAATAGACATACTTTAAAAGCATTATTTACTCACAAAAATTATGACAGCACATTTGTATTTTGGTAATAATTTTAAGCAAATGACCACACAACATATAACTTTCTACATTTAAATAGTATCCTTACCTTTAAATGACATGACGCAATAAAAAAAAATTTACACTGAACTGTAAATTGTTTAAATAAATTCTGATGTACTGTTTACTGGACTAATAATGGAAAATTAGCCAAAAATGTAAATGTTGCTGTTTGCAGGCACTTTTGTGCACATGATAGGCTGAGTGATCTCCAAATTTGCTGAAATGAGTGAAAGATTATATAACAACTCGATTAATTAATATAATTTTTATAATTCTTCTTATTGGTGGTACCTCAGTAACTGGAAATCCTGAGGCTAGACCCCTAAACACAATAAGGCAACCAAATATAATTTAAAAAAATATTATATTTGATTGCCCTATTGTGTTTAGGGGTCTGGCCCATTTCTGCAGCTTCCAGGCTGAGGCAGAGCCATTCCTCAAGTCATTATTTCATGACAGTTGTGTTGGGAAGCTGAAACCAGGTGTGTGGTGGACTTGTGTCAAGAAAACATGTAAGGGTGTGGATCCTGGTCTATGTGATCTAGCCATTATGCTGCTCCGTCTTCCATCAAGTTCAGCTTCAATCGAGGAAGATTTTCTCTAACTTTGGTGCTATCCAAACCAAGCTGGGTAACAGGTTGGGTCTGGAGAAAACAGCCAAGCTTGTCTCTTGCTACTGTGAACTTGGTGGTGGTGCTGAATTAGACTGGTGAATATCTGAACACTTTTCTCATTGTTTTGTGTACTATATTGTTATTTGTGTGCTCAATATAGACAATAAATGTTTAATTTGCATTTAGTTGGTTTTCTTGAATCAATTAGTGGTGTATAGTGCCTAAAAATTAGTTTAACCTGGGTTTAACCCAAAATGGAGGTTTAGTCCAACCCGGGTTAAGCCCAGCAGGAGGGTTAAACCTGCCAACCCTGAATAAAATTAAACAGATAACCACCAAAACATGAATTCAGTCAATATATATCAGACATCACACTGGGCCCCACTCGTACAGAACATCTACACGATCTGATTATCAATATGTCTATACTAAAAATCAATGGAACATAGTATTTTTTGGCCAAATGACAGAATGGTCATATAATATGATATGAGGTATCCACTTGTCATGATACCCTTCTGTAGCCAATAATTTGACTTATACTGTGCCATCTGATGGTGTGTTGACTTCATTTACAAGAATGACCATAACTAGCCAGATCGTATAAACATTTATATCTTAAAAACTGCACTTCTGTCTAGACATTAAAAATTATACGGTTCATAGCATAAAATAAAAGCAATTTGCCCATATAATTTCCTGCAAGCCATTCTGACATAATATAACTATAGGGATCTAAATATCTAATATTAGATCAACACATTGAATGAACTATATGATCAGCAGGCATAAGATATTGATTGAATTGTTGGGCTCCACACAGGTCACACCTGGGTTGGATATGTAGTTTAGGAAAACCTCCTACAAACATTGGTATTAGCCAGATTCAAACCAACAACCTGGAGGTTCTGAGCTCACTACTCCAACTACTGCACCATTGGAGTGTCACCACTACACATTTAGATAATACTCAAAGAGAACAGGATTTTAGAATTTTTAACAGCTATACACTCCTGAAATATTGTGATTTTGCACCATAAATCACAAGGAAATTAAGAAATTATAAATCCATCTAAATATGCACTAGCCAAACAATATGCTGAATCACTTATTATTATAATATATATATATTTGTTATTATATAAAATAATCTGCATAACAAGGCATTCTTTCATTTTAACCCCCCCCCCCTCCCCCTAATTATGGTTCTCTTCAGGGCAGGTAATACATGTTAAACTCATTAGACACAGTAATCATGACCAACCACCTGGTTTATGAATACCACCAATTTTCTCTGACAGGAAGATCAAAACCTACATCAAAAGACCTTCTGTGTTTATGAATAACAGCAGAAGGTTCTATACAACTGGAGCTACTGACATATCAATGTCTAATAATAACAACAGTAATATAATAAATATGTTGATACATTATTATACTCAGTGGTATTGGATACCATGTGTCCTGTTGATACGTGATATTCTATGATATTGTGCGAATTGTCAGTTCTTCCTCAATCTCTGTTTTACAAACAGGATTACCTCTACCCACTAATATGTCCATATTGGAATAACATAATAGATAATGTCCTTCTAGATGAAATATTTTTCACAAGAACATCGGAATACGAAATGTTCTAAACAAACGTGTCATACAGAGAAATTTTATCAGTTGCTCAGTGGTGACTTCAATTTCCTATAATTATTGTCACCCATGCCAATGACTCGAGCAATGTGAATGTGCAAGAACATCAATATCGGTTTTGATAATATTGACATACGACCTACGATTACCTGTATTATGTACGTAGGCCAACTAGGGATCCACCCACCACTCCAATCCACGACATGTATCCACAATGTTAACACCAAACCATTTCGTCAACTCAACACGAAGCGCTCAAACACACAACATCTGGCCGACATGTTCGCACTATTTTCCACAACATTCTCAGCACGGAAACACAATACACCACCAAACAAACTTCACACGGAATTAAACATATCCGATCCATATAAAATAAACATACCGGGCCTAAAACGTTGGATAAATATCCTCATTAAATCGTTCACGTTTCTTATTAAACATTCCACCGGCCACACTGTGAGAAGTTCATCGTCTGCTCTACGGGCGACGACCTTGACATTGAATATATAAAGTAGGCCGAAGCGTGACCGACGCCGTCACCTGTTCGACCAGCAGTAGATCTGATACTATTACTGTTTGTTCCAATGATATATCACTTAAACCCCTGTCTATCTCTCTCTCTCTCTCTCTGTGTGTGTGTGTGTGTGTGTGAGTGTATGTCACAAGTCGAGATCACATACACACACGCGCGCACGCCGAGTTACTTTACGAATAATTCATTTAAGCGAGTCAAATGCCTGGAAAATTATCAAATACAGTTCAAAGTGAGCAGGCCCATTTGTGTATATATATATATATATAGAGAGAGAGAGAGAGAGAGAGAGACTAATTTATTTCTTACAAACACACAAACACACACACTGACAGAGAGAAAGAGACCGTTATAATATATGTAGTCACTTTAACACAGGTGGTTACCAACTCAGGTTTATTAGTATTTATCGTTATTAACATCGCAGTGTTTGTTATCTAGTTAAATGATGAATTATTACATGGACTAAGTGCCTGTAAATTTCAAAGTCACGTGATCTCCTTATCCCAAACCACCAACTGTGATTCTGGATCTTCACTCGTGACGTAATAGTACCCGATCCCTTTAGAATATTTAGTACATTTATCCGTCTTAGTGGTCCGACGATCCATGTTACATAATTAAAAAGTTTACTGAAATGTCTCGATAAGTCACCAACCTCTAGTAGGCGGGTTCAAGCCCTGACCGCGTTATATCTGAAGGGTGCTTCATCTTTCACTTCAACCCATTACTTCTGGGGGTAGCTCGTCCCATTTAGCCTACCGTGCACACAAAAATTCCCGTAAAATAACAACATGAATTATGACATATAGTCATCATTCCTTGTCGAGCCAAAACGCCTTAATACTTCCTCCACGTCCAGAGGGGCATCTAGTATCATATATCTATGCTGTTTATACAGTAGGAGAGTTTTACATCCACGCAAATGGCGATGACCTCTCTACCAAAATTTGTCATTTATTCGAAATCAAATTTTTTTTTAAATTATAAACTATGTGGGCCTTCCTCAATTAGTTAGCTGGCCAAGTTAACAGCTGACATTCAGAGTGTTGTTACCACACACACACACACACACACACACACACACACAAACGGACACACAATATCCCTTACTCCTGAATAATAGTATTAATAATAATAATAATAATAATAATAATAATAATATATTTAGCACAGTAACAAAACATGAGGGCTTGAGAACACAAGTGTTGAATAGGTTTGCCAAACACCTGTAATGCCAGATACGGAACTTTTAATAAATCTACGATATCTCACAGACTGCCAAGTGTTACATCACACACAATATCCCTTACTCCTGAATAATAATAATAATATATTTAGCACAGTAACAAAACATGAGGGCTTAAAAACACTAGTGTTGAACAGGTTTCCAAAATCCTGTAATGCCAGATACGGAACTTTAAATAACCCCACGCTATCTCACAGAGTGCCAAGTGTCACATCAGCCCGCCACGCACACACACACACACACACACACACATATATATATATATATATATATATATATATATATAATTATATATGACATTAAAGTAAGGATCTTTTTAAAAACCTTTCACCCCATTCTTTGTACGCAAATGACAGAGTTATTGAAGATGCATCAAGAATTATGCCTATCACTTAGCGCAAGACAACATCGGATGAACATCACTTAGAGTAACTGATGTTTCTCGTATATCACTGGATGAAGATGGCAAACAAGAGAGTGGCATAATCAAAGAGTTGTGTGTCAACACTGAGTTGCTGGGTACCCCCAATGATGGATGAACTGCCCTCATAGATCAAGAGAGATAACTGCGCAGCCTCGCATACCTCATCGTTCATAGACCAGTGAATGTGAAGAGAAGCCTCACAAAGTGACATTTTCAAACATCTAAATATCAACAACTACTTTCTGAATAATTTGTCGGCTCCCTCTGATTGTAAACACAGTGGGCATGAAACCTAACAGCATCTACCTGTCACTAATAAGTATTTGTTAATTAAGAGTAATATTTTGGGTGATATTTGACATCTTTGTACTCACCCCCATCATATGGTTATTCGAAGGGGATGGTTAAGCGTTCAATTGCTATCTATTAGCTCCTGATTAGAACAAGATGGGTGTCAAATTATGTACTCAGTATGAACACCAGTCGCAACCTACTCATCTAATAATATGTCACAATCTATAACCATATAATCACATGTCACAATCTACTCATCTAGTCATGTCACAATCTACTCATCCAGTCATATGTCACAATCTACTCATCCAGTCACAATCTACTCATCCAGTCAAATGTCACAATTTACTCATCTAGTCATATGTCACATCCTACTCATTTAGTTATATTTCACAATCTACTCATCTCGTCAGAATCTACTTCAGTGCAGCTTTTGAACTACTCATGTATAAATTACAAAACTATAGTCTACACTCATCTGCTCGGACTCGAGGTCAAATATACTCATCAAGTTAGGCTGCAGGCAAAATCTACTTGGCTGCATTTAAATCATAGCATGCAGTTTATTCATTCACTCACGTACAAGTCGCAGCATACCCATTAAAGTACGCACAATTCATACTTCATACGAGGACAGGCACAAACCCTATACTCATCTAGCGATGTCTACGCGACGAACTACTCATCGGGTCCTTAACTCATGTCACCGCGATGTACCCATCTAGTCACGTGTCGCATTCTACTAATCTACTCACGTCCACGTAACCGGACAAGTCCAAACACTCATTAAGACAACAAACAACCTTTAATACCGACGTTTAATATCAGCCTCGTTATCTGTCTACCGTAAAGAGTCTCACAATATGAAGCCATCAACTATGACTAGACGATGATAATAAGATATGATTAGATTCCATCAGATAAGTGGCTATAGTGGCTTTGTTTCAGGTTATCTTTGGCATCGCGTGTTTAGTGATGACGGTTACAACAACGATCCTAGTTAGATTAACCCGACTGATTGTAAACGCGGAACGCCGTAGACTGTTGTGTATACGTGTATGTGTATTTTGATGTGAATCTAATAGGTTGTCTAAAACATGTCCTTATACACGTGTACGTGTGTGTGTGTGTGTGTGTGTGTGATACTACTACTAATAATAATAGCCTAGATTCGACAGCGTCTTTGCTTGCAGAAGCCAGTCAAAAATGTCGTACGCCCCAATTAGAAACGCCGAATTAAAGATTGACATCAGAGCCCCCCCCCCACCACAACAACAACCCCAGACAGGTGGCTTTTATAAGGAGATTTAAGCTTTTCAAGAGACGATTCGATTCTAATCTTTTCCGGCAATCTGTCCCACAAAGTGAGATTCGTTATGCTAAACGCGGCCATGAATGGTATCGTATCGTACGACTTCAACCAAGACAGTACCTTGAAACTAATCCGCAGAGTAGCTCTACGATAAAACAAGGTTATTCTCATAATAAACGATAATACGAAAACATCATTAAGAAATAAATAGTTGGTCATCAGGAATGAAAACGACTTATTCTAGAACTATCATAGACGCCTCACAATGCAAATTTTAATGATCTTAATGATGTATATTCCCGAAGATGACGATTGATGTTTTATGGCCACTTTTCCTGAATGATAATTACGTAAACAATAAAAAAAAGATAACTTTAGATAATTAATAACCGAAAATACTGATCCTGATTGAGCGGAATCTCATCTATTCTATTTCTATGTCTTTTTAGCATTGTGTTTACTGTGAACTGTTTCTTTCTCTCTCTCTCTCTCTCTCTCTCTCTCTTTATCTATCTATCTATTTCGTGATCATTCCTATCAGTAGAATATTTTGATCTAAAGAATCAGCTGGTTGATTAGTTGGAAACATTCGAAGTCAAAATACCGAACCTGAAAACAGATTTACCATAAAATTATTTTAAAACGCTTTATTATTCGCGTAACATGAACTTCAGCAGTTCCACAATAATATACCCAAAAACTGTAATTATCTTGTTTTTTTTTAAATATTGACAGCTCTTTCCTCGCCAGAATAATAATTAAAAATCTATAAATTTCCACATTCTAAATCAAGGATATTTAATAACCCAGTTCAAATCGTCATTGGTCTAAATTAATTAAAAGATGTTTCATCTTTCAATTCGCTTTACTGCCTTCGATAAATGCTTCGCTCGTCTAGGCTAACATATGTACAGAGCTGGCCGTAAACCAACTATGTTTCATACTTAACATTTCACACACACACACACACACACACGCGCGCGCGCATGCAAGTACGCACACCGTCTATCCGTAATTAACACACATACTTCAGTTCTGAGCATGCTAACTGCGAAGTAATTACAACTATTTCTATTACTTAATTAATCATATTAAACATTATATTATGTTGATCTAAGTGGATAGAATATATTAGTCAGCTGTTAGTCTTGTATATATTGTAACGGGGAAGAAACCCCAAATATTTATATTAAAAATTTCCTATACTCTCCAGCTTAAGAACGGCAAAATACGACTTAGTTGTATATCAGCGCCATCTAGCGAATTCTTTGCAGTGAGGTTATTCAGTTCACGATGACTTTCTGATGGATACGATCACGCGCGCAGACCCCCCACACACACACACACACGGGTGACAAATTTATAAGTTGTCAGTATAAAAGACTGAACCGAATACACTGTCTCGCTGGTAGCCATTGTTTAAAAATTGGAGAAGATTAATGATACGTTCACATCTTCGAGTATTTATCACTATTCAAGCTACACTATTCTGAATATTCTCTTGTAATCATAGATTAGTGAAGCTCGACACACTGAATTCGGACAAAGAGTGCGTTTTATCAGAAGATCATATTCTCAACCAAAAGATCATAAGCATTCGACCTGCACGACAGAGCGTGAATTAATCTAACCCAATCACACACAATCGTCCACCCTCCTACCCACAGGCCCTTAAACGGGGACCACCTGCTGAAATACTAAACCAACAGTAAGAATCAACTCTTCTGGGTCAGGTTAATTATCTTTCAGCATAAACGGTGAATAAACGACCTTTAATAGACCGGCAACTATAATTTTCCTATCACCAAGCTATAAGATTGATCAGATAGGACCAACCACTAACGCTGAGGGGAGTCTGGCAGGGCAGGTGAGAAAGAATGGGTATTAAACTATAAGTATAAAAAATAAGCACCGACAGATACTTACAGCGATTGCGCACGCGCACATTCGCACACACTCCATGGTGTGGCTGGGAACCGACCACAAGAAGGTGGTTCAAATCGTCATTGGTCTATGCTCGAAAGATGTTTCATCTTCCAAATCGCTACAGAGGAGGCCACACAACAACTATGTTTGATACTTTGCAATACGCACGCACGCACGCACGCACGCAAACCGTCTATCCGTAACTAACAAACACACACACACACACACAGTAATGTTCATATTTACCTGGTATAAATCCGACAGGTGTCACTGATATACGCTGACGTTCTGGCGGCAGCGCCTCTTTGATATGCCGGGCTTCGCGAGGATGGTTGAACCTAAAGTAATTGGACCGCCCAAGACACAGCATACACCCTGAAACCAGAAACGGAACACCGAATGAGATCAGAATCGCGCCGCCGTAGAACACCGCAGAAACTCCATCGGGCCGAACTCGGCGGCCGCCGCGGCACTAAACATTTCGCGGCCTCGCAATTATCGAAATTCGGATAAACAGAGCCACCGATTGCGACAGTATTAAGCGCCGCCACGCCGCCGTCTGACAGACAGACACCAGCCAGTTCAGTATAGGGAGGCCAAGACAAACCAAACGCGCGCACACGCACACCGAAATATACACGGCTTTCTTTGCTCGGGTTCGGAGCATAACATCAGATCCAGCAATAAACAAACAAACAAACAAACATTCGAAAGCAAACAGCCCATAAACCCCGAGCTACAAGTTTCTTCCCCGACCGTTGACCGACCCCGTGGGGTCGGTCGGTCGATGAGTGCACGTGGTGGTGAGGGGTCGATGAGGCAGCGATGTGAATATTGACGATGATGATGATGATAATGATGATAAGATCGCAATAACCACGTGGTATCTGAAACCACGGCACATAATGATGTTCATATTATTATTATTATGGTGTTTAGGTTTTTCTTTGCCCATCCATAAACGAGCACCCAGCCAGCACACACCAGTACTGATGTGGATAAACAAGGCAATTATCTCGCCCGTTTTTCGTCTCCATTATGAAGCGGGTTACGTGCTCTAATGGCATCTAACAGACCCATCACGTGAATTACTTCGTCTGATTGAAATACGACCGTTCGACGACCATTTAAAACCGGATCTTTACAAGAATTGAGCCGTGCGTTATTGTCATACAGTCGAGTCGAACCCGGTTAATCCGTCCACCCAACTGACTGGCACACTGCGACCCGAATGCCGGATAAACATGCCGAATACGCAAATTCGTCATCCATATTGGTACATTATAATAAGCAAACCGAAATCAGATGTCGGCACCAACAGACGTGGCTACATATTACGAAACATACAAGTTGTATAGTTTCCAACAAAAACAAATATTTATCTAAAAGCGTACATCTTTTTTCAGTGAATCTAATGAGAGCATAAGTAAATATACAATTTGGCAAATCGTGAACTTGTATTTTGCAATGACACATATGCATCTTCGCGAACAAGACAAAGACCAACCTGGTTTGTTTTTCTTCTCAAAAAGCTTGTGGAAATGGTGTCACTATTTTTAGAAACTTTTTTACTGCGTTAAATTAACGTGAACCCATTTGGAAAATTATCAGAAATGCAGCCAAAACCTCACACATGGTCATCTATTGCTGGTCTATTGGATGCTATACAATCAATGTATTCACATTTATCTGAACAATAAACCCTGTTCCAAATATTGCTAATGTTTTTATTTTCTGGATGCTGACAAATAAGACTAACCTTCTGGAATCACCAAACAATACTACAGCAGCAGCAACAACAACAGTAACACAGATAAGTCCGTGTGATATGCGAAGCATGTCAAAATACGGTCTCTCTCTACCCGTTATCAGCAAACGTCTGGCGCTATCCAAATACTTTTCGGTTACCGAATCCGAGCAAACTGGGACCATTTTGCGATAACTTAATATGCATTCCAGTTCCTTGAAATGTATTCTAGTTCTTTCGGTGAGGACCGCATTTAGTAAATACTCCAGTTCTTGTCCAGGAAAATGCCCACCGAACTTCAGTACGGTGAAGGGGCCATCCTTTGTCCTCTCCGCACTGGTGTCACGCAAAATGAGAACTGGAGAGTGAGAAACTGAGGGGGGGTGTTTTGGAGTGGAGCGGTTCACGCTGAACACTGTCTGCTGCTCAGAACCTTCAGCAAATTGAACTAACTAGTATTAATTAATGCAGTGAACTGGCGAAGAAAAACAGGCCGGCTTCCGCACGAAGTAGATCAAGTTGGCATAAGTGGCTGATAAACAGGAGCCTGTTAACTCTGGGTACATCTCGGTGCAGAGCAACAAGTGATTTGAAGTTTTCCGCTCGAAGTTTGCTCCAAATAATAATGTTTACATTATGAAGAGGGAGCTCCAGATGGCGGTATCGGTCAATCCCGGATGACCGAGGCAAAGATGGGGTCGGTCTGTCCTGACGAATGTGGACATCTGACGCCGCAAGACCAGGAACACGTGGTGATATCAGTCCGTCAGCGGTCACGTGATTTATTATTAATGTTGTTGTTGTTGTTGTTATGGTGGATGTAGACGATTTCAGTCAGACCCACATCACAACATGGCACACCACTAATTGTACGTCTAATAATAGCTAGAGAGAAATGGGTAATAACTACTGACACAGACATCATCGCGTCCATCGCAGAGAGAACTCTCTCTCTCTCTCTCTCTCTCTGTGTGTGTGTGTGTGTGCGTGCGTGCGTGTTAGAAGTGTATGAAAAGACAATGGCAGTGCCACAGAGAATCGTGAATTTGCAAAGAACACTTCATGCTCTCTATCTATCTATCTATCCCTATGTGTATGCGTGAAAACCTGTGAAGTGAGTTAATATTAAATAAGCTCTTGTTTCCACAAAACTTCAAAATCTGTTGATAAAAATGTGGCAAATGATAAGACCACTTTGTCGCCATGTGGCCCGTGTCTTTAATAGAGGAACCACAATCATAACAAAGCCAGCCGTTGATAGGCAGTTTGTGAGAACTGACTGCGATAGCGCACTATCATAATGCAAACATTTATGCACTGCCATTTCTCACCAATTTGAATCCGGGTTTTTGGGGGTATATTTTAGTGTCAAGAGTCACTCGTATAAAGTGCACCATTTAGTTAACGTCTTCCAGATAATGGCGTCGGAGACAATGCGCCCGTACACATCGATCTTGCAACCAAAACGTCTTCGTTGGCGGTTGTTCCCTTCCTAACCCATTCGTTGACGTGGTGAGGGGGGGGAGGTCTTGTTCGTCTCAGTGACTCAGAGAGCTATGCCATTGGGAGCTTCTGTTAGGGACACCCAAGCTGGACTGGTCAGTGGGTAGAGAGGCTAGACCGATCGGGACTAAAGATGAGGCAACCTTAACATAAACCTCCAGTACTATAGTCAAAGGTATTGGGGCACACGGTGCACTCTAATAGGCCACAATACCATGCATCAACAGCTATTAAACAAGCCAACGAAAAGGAGAAGATTAATGGTGCTTGCGGGGTAAATAAAGTAAACATTATTCTCCCCGACACAGACTGCGTTCTGTAAATATTAGTGGCACAAAGAATAATTACTCAAGACAGATGATTATCTTTGATGATAAAAGATAAGAAATGTGATATTTTATAAACGCCAATGACCAATTCTTTGATAATTGTCTCTCCAAATTTAAAATTTTGTTTCTTAATTCTGTTTATTGATAGATAGCACATATATGATAGGATTGTTGCATATTGACAAACTAATCAAATGTGTTACGCAGAAAGAAGAAGTTTCTATAATGCTATGAGTAAATTTCAACTTGTGAAGTGAAGGATTTGTGTCTAAATAAGCAATTAAATAAAATTTAATAAATAAAAAACTTTAGTCTCCTTATTAGTAACATTTAATTTCAAAGATTTGTTTTTCACTTCTCAGAGACTGATACTGAACTAAGCTATGGATGTGAAGAATAAACCAAATCTATAAGAAACAAATAAATTGGACAAACAGTTCGTTTGCTGATCTTTATAACAATGTCCAGTACCGGGTTGTCGAATTTCTAATCTAAACATTTCACATCACTAGATGCACCGATTGGAGTGTTGTAGTAATTAAATCGCAATAATTAACGTTATGTAATATGTTTAGTTTTTAAACACGCAAACAAATTTCCTCCTCTTTCTGTTCAATTGCTAGTTTTTGTTTATTTTTTCTGTATTTTTTACATCTGAATTAAAACGCATTTGCTCTCAATGCATTACCGTAGGTAGAGTAGCTGGATTATTAGATGGAATGCATTAATACAATTGTTTTTAATCTACGTTCTTGGTATTTTCTGTACGCCGCATCGGGAAATAAGATGCTTTCGCCATCTTGTGTACATTTTCCCCTCCACTTCCTCTCCGCGTTTTCAAATGGCAAATCTAGTTTGGCCACGACAAACTGTTATAACAGATACCTTCACTGAATTTTGGGATGACTAATGTAACACAGATGAGGGTTAGAAATGGCTGTTTATAACAAAAATCATCGCTAAAATATAACTGTGTCTGAAACATTGCGGAGGAGTTGGGAGGTGATGCTGCACATGTGACCCGCCTTCTGGTCGCAGATGGAAATGGGGAAGAATCTATGTTCAGCTGAAAACATTCGATAACTGGATGCCATATTTATTTGTACGATTCAATTGAATTAGTGCCAGGCTAAAGAAAATATATCCAGTGTTGCTAAAGTTATCCGTGAACAATCTTTCCAAGGATTTATTTCCCCCATTTATTTGGACAGCTGGATGATTGGTTCTATGTTGCTAGTAACCTCATTGTACAGGTCATAGGTAATTGCTATAATGTGATGAACTTCATTTGATAATTCTAGCCTTTCAAAGTAGCACTTAAACACATTAATATTTACATGTTTCATCATCATCATCATCACCACCACCATCATCATCAACTACAATTTAAACAAATTCCTGATTAACTTATTAAAATATTATAGTCATCAGTGAATAAATACTCTACTACTACTCTAATACACTACTATACACTCTCAATCTCCTTATATAGGTCAGCTGTATAGATATTTATGACTTTAGATTATAAAAAGTATGTTGATAATTATGGCCAATTGAACAGAACAATGCAGCACCTGTACACTTAAACAGACTTAGTACACTTAGAAACAAAACTTGTCATGTTATTCGGGCCACTCATTATATTTACATCTGCTGTCGGTGCTGTGAAATAATTCACGAGAATTCAACATCTTTTTACCATCCCAGTGAGTTAGGTTCTGAAATTCATTTGTTTCTGTTCTGCTGAAAGCCTTTATCACATTTGTGTCAACACACACACATGCGCACATACAAATACCCCCCCCCACACACACACACACTACCGATTGCTTTCATATATATTCCAGATATAATTTTAGTTTTCATAAATTTTGATTTCTCCCCCAAAAAAATAATATGTGATAATAAAATGAACAAAAATCCAGTACCTCAGAGGATTCAAACACCTTTTTTAACGACATCATGTTTCCGTGTTTCACGAGTTCCAAAAAACCCACCCTTTAATATTAGATTACGATACAACGTCCTATCGATGAACGTCTGTAAGCACTCTCTTCAAAACTTTTACATCCATACTTTCTTCAAGATGTATGGTTTACATCCTAAAACTTACCAACAATATTACATGCTAATATTTATATGGTCTATACCAGTGATGTTGGCACCTTAAACCCAAATTTATTACCCAAAAAAAGAACATTTAGTAGGACAAATAATGAATGTACGGTCAGATCCAACAAGATCCAGACATCCATGTTCTGATAAATTGTACTTTCGGCCATAACAAGCCCAAAGTATCTATTTACCATAACGATCACAGTTCTGTTTACTTTCATCAACTATCAAAAAGTTGTCATAATCGTTATTTCGCGTGTTTCACAATTTATGCCTTATCCAATACCGCGCCAACCATGTTACGGTGATAGGAGGCCTTCCAAAATAAGAATTGTCTACATGTTACAAGTTCTGGATAAACGGTTTATTGATAAAGAGATTTGACTATTGCATGATTTTAAATAACTGATCCTTATAAAAGAAAACAAACTATGATGTATGTGATTAAAATAGTGTAAGAATGGCTTCAAATGTATACTTGCATTCACCAGTATGTAGGAACATACACACATATACACACACACACACATACCTGGAGTTCGGATGGCACAATGGTTAAAGCGTTGTGCTATAAACCTCCAGTTTATGGGTTTGAACCCGACTTGCACCCGTGTTTATGGGATGTTTCAACACACACTACCCATTTCCGACGGATACGGCCTTTCAACATATTGCACCACTTCTCATTCTGGTTGTTTAATAGTATTAGCTTTTAATGAGATTTCTGACCGTTGTTCGCAAATTTAAATGTTTCAATCAATAATTCAGTATTATAAATAGTAATAAGAGAGGCATTTTATCATTTCATAATAAAAGCAAAGAAAAACATGTTGATCCAATTAAGTTTTTTTTTTAAACTCGCAACAACACAACAGACAAAGCACGCATACACAAAAAACATACACATCTGGCAATGGTCAGCAATATAAACATTTGTATTTCAATAACACACACGCGCGCACACACATAGAGAGAGGGGGGGTGCGAGAGAGAGAGAGAGACAGACAGAGAAAGAGTGTGGGTGAGACAGAGAGAGAGAGAGAGAGAGAGAGAAAACCTGAGCAGCTGTTACCAGGAATCGGTGATAGAGAGACAGTCATAGTAATGGCCGTTTCTAGCTTCCTTTGTTTTGCTCCGCCGCTATCTTTAGAACTTCAGACGGACGCATACTGGAGGCCTGAATCAGCAGCGGGCCGCCGAGGAGTTGTTAAAAAATTCCGCTGAAATATTGCCTAAAATGATCAGAGATACAGTTAGGCTGATTACTACCAGACGTCGGCTCCGTGTGCGTGTGCGTGTGCGTGTGTGTGTGTGAGTGTGTTTTATGGAACAAACGGCCGAATTATCTTTAAGAGGAGGGCTATAAACGGAGATTTACAACACCTCGCACGCCGTCTATCACGAATGAGAAGATCCAGAGACCGGCTCAGAAAATAAATAATCTAAACCTGGCGGAAGTTCAAACAAAACAAAGGACAAAAAGCAGAAATAAAACCATTTCATCGGCAGACCGCATCAACTCAATTTCGTTCTTAACTCGACGTTACCTGACATTTTGTTTAAATTTTATGAACGAGGCTAAAAAATCAATAAAATTGTGCCATCTCACGCCTTTCGAGTGTGCGGGATTTAAAAAAACTAATTTTGGCCATATATGAGGCGGATTCAAGCCCACGGCCTGTAGGTTTGCAGCGCAGCACCCTAACTATTGCGCCGTCTGGATGGCCTAGTTATGATGGACAGATAAAAGGATGGATAATAAACAAAACGTCAGCTGATCAAAGATGGGAATAATTAATATTTTGGATAATAGAAAAATTTAAAAAGTTAAATGTGGAGATGTCAATTAGAGTAATGTTTGTTCTGATGTTAGGTAAACACATCTCTATCTCTCTCTCTCTCTCTCTCGTGTGTGTGTGTGTGTGTGTGTGTGTGTGTGTGTGTGTGTGTGTGTGTGTGTGTCTATCGTGTCTCTGTGTGTGTGTGTCTATCGTGTCTCTCTCTCTCTCTCTCTCTCTCTCTGTGCGTGTGTCTGTGGGGGGTGTAGATGTGTGCATGTATACATGCATGCATCTAATAGTATGTTTCTGGGTGACGTTGGAAAACAGAAAATGCACAAAATCATTCAGATTTTAATACAGAATCATTGGAAGACGAGTATATTTCATCGAACTATAAAAATAAACACAGACCATCGTACACAACAGTTGCTAAGGCATGGTATATTACCAATAACTATATTACGTAACACAATCTAAAGCTAGATAGCTAGCCATATGATGTGATAATAAATGTTTTTAAAGGACAAAACTCGCGCAAAATGCTTTTGGCTAAAACAATGTTAGCAATGAACACAGTAAGGCTTTAGCACAGGACATTAAATTATTGCCAGACAACAATGTTATAATGATATGATTTAAAAATATCTTCCGTGTCTGTTCTAGGCATGCCAATCATACTTGTGCGCGCTGAAATGATTTTTGTCATCTGAACACACATACACACACAAGCACGCACGGACGGACGCACTGATGGGACTTTACATTTTACGCTATGAAGAGTTGCCTCGCTTATTTCAATCCCCTACTGAAACATCTATATGTAGTAGTCACGAATTGTGTTTCTCTATGGCATTGTTTTTCAAGCAACTTCTAACACACATTTCAGCACATAAAATTCCTTTACAAATTTCAATCCTCTTATGAACCATCTAGATTAGTATCCGTGAATTCTAATTCACACATACACACACACACACACTTCAATCCACGGTTAATATCAGAACACAGTTCTATTTTCCATTTAAACCATCCCACCACCACCACCACTATCAGTGTTTTAGACACACCAGCCCCGATACAGACCAAGAACACGAATGGTGTTGTAATACTTCAATGAAATGTATGCCACTCACCAATAATCCACTTCATATTCGGTTTAGATCGAAATATGTAAGAGTCGCCAGAGTGAAGTCAACATTTTGAACCACGGATCATCCACATTCGTCACCGACCCTCGATTTCCGCTGTTCGGATCCGCACTCACATGACGACGACGACAACAACCAAACGGTAACTAATCACGTGACGCAGACAAGTCGACGTCATTTCGACAACTTACTACGCGTTCAATGACTGGTACTGGACACCGAAATGTGACACGGAACACCAGACATTCCTCTAACATAAATCAGGATACGAACTGATCCCAGCTGAGAACATATGACATTGGTTAAGACTTGAAACACACCGACACACAAACTCTCTCTCTCGCTCTCTCTTGTTTGATGATAACATTGAACAATACATGGCCAGCATTTTACTCGACTTCTTTTGACGAGTATGTGACTGCTCGCGCGCGTGTGTATGCGTGCGTGCACGCCTGCGTTCGTGCCTATGTCTGGAAGGGAAGGCCAGGTTCGCCGATAAAACTGGACAACTACCACATTGAAAACGGTACATAACAGGCGAACTAGACCCACAACGTGACTCCTAAGTGACTTCTTCGGGCTGGTCTATACAGATTTAGATATTAACACATTCAATCAGTTGGCGGGCTGTCGTTACTTTGATTGAACATCTTGTTTCGGTTTCTTTCATCGGGATTTCGTTTCTCGCGTTCATCATCGACACGGATCCGGACGATCGGAACCATCTTCCGGTAACTCGGGATAGCGTACACCGTGTGTGTGTGGGGGGGTGTTCGCTGGATTGAAAAACACCCCAAAAGCGTGACACACCGGTCAGTCTGCGGAAGCGTTAACGCCATCAGCGACCGACAGAAGCACCATCGATCCAGACAATCCGCCAGGAAACAGACTGCTAATCCGGAAATCCACAAACCCCCCCCCCCCCCGGAGCCACTTGATTTGCCATTGATGTTCGCTGGGAGACATCTGTAATCTGGTACCCATTATCTGGTTCTTAACGAAGATATAGGAACTGCGGGTTACGAAACAACGAGAGATCGGTTTCCCCGCGGGGTTACGACTCAGGTTTCCCATGGCAACAAAAAGTACCGCAACAACAATATTACGGACAATAAATTATATACATCATTATCTTCCTACAAAATAACAACAACAACAACGAAATTATACAACGGCATCTTCCTAAAACGCACAAAAGACAATTATACGTCGATCTGTTTCTAAAAGACAATAAAAACATTTCTACAAAAGTCTAATATCTAATTTCCCGATAACATCTTCCCGGGAAGAAACGATGACCCGAAGACATAATGAACCTGTTCCATTAGGATTAGGTTCGAGAAAGATGTGCTCCGTCTCAAAAGGGCGCCTCTGTGGTTTAACTGGCAGCGCATTGGATCACAGATCGCTACCACCTGATTTCGAACCTCGGCGTGGGCATATCTGAAGGGTGTTTCATCTTTGACTTCGCTTCATTACATTTGGAGGTGGCGCGGCCCATTGGACTTACCATGTGCACAAAAGTGGCCGTAAAACATCAATCATCATCATCTAGCTACTTATCGACATATACCAATAAGTGGCTAGGATTATATACAAAAACGATCTTGAACTGATTGATATTTTGCAAAAAGAACACCAAACCAACCTCAAAAGATGAGTCTATACGTGCCACTGGAGTAATGGTCCTTGTCATATAACATACAGCGAATACAACAGAATCCCGAGCTGAAACCAATCTTCGGACTGAGATCGTCCTTTTTTTATGAAATGAGAACGCCGAGAATTGGCCAAGCATCATCTCCTTTGTTAAATAAACCAACGGTACTGATGGATTTGTAACCGATATGGATATGTGGATTAATCCGGATTTGGCTTATTTCACGGAATACACAAAACTGGATTTTGCGGTTCGATGGGCCATAGTCGGCTAAACTAAAATAGATATATTGAACACTCACTGAATACTTCATCATACAATAATATTTTTATAGCGCCTTGTTCAACTTGAATTGCTCTAAAGCGCTTTACATTTAAAACACAATTAAAACATATTCTGAGCTCATATAGCACAAATACATTTCATACATAATAAACTGGTTTAAATATTATAAATACACCAATTTAAATAACCATTTCTTTACTTGCTGCGAGTTTAATATGGTTTAGCAACTTGTTCCACAACATGGCAGCTGATATTCGGTAGGATTTCTCTCCGTACATTACTGTATGGCTTCTTGGTACCCTCAAAAGCGAATAGGACTCAGATCGGAGCATTCTCACTGGTATATATTTTTCGATCAGGTCGATTAGATACAATGGTGCTGTACATTTATCAGTGTATATGTTTTAGGTTCGCATAAGCACGAATAAGAGGCAACGCGCAATGACTGACTGTTTGGGGGAAAGGGAGCCACCTATAGGCATTAATTCCTTGTAAAAGAACTGTTTATTGCGTCCAAGGGCAAGCCAGTACGAAATTGTTCATAAATATATTATTGGCGGTCTTGAACTTTTGTTGTCTCGAGGTTAATGCCCGTTCCCTTGCAACTCCCGACACAACAAGCAATACAACTATCGGAGTCAGGATAGGAATCCGGAACAAAGGCCCTACAATAATTATATGTGCGCGCACCCACTTAACCCACAAGAGCGCAGACATCAATCGGTAATGCGGTTTGATATACAACAGCAGCTGACAGGTGCTGCCACCCAGTGTCAGAATAAGCCGTGTAAACCGTGCCGCTAAGACAAAGGGAAATGTATTCGCCGAAGATTACGATGCCTTCGCTGAAGTCTTCCAACAGACAGATTCCTGTTTATACAGAAGTTCCCCAACTCTCTCAACAACTCACCGTGCATCACTTCCTTTGACTGCCGCCTGCCTGTACGCCTTCAGTCAACGCCGCTCCAAGGAGGTTGCTGGCAATAACAGATCCTGACAGCGTGATTGGCGAATTTTCTGTTTGCATCCATTGTCTCTTATCTTGCTGTCCGAATCCATGGGGTGTTTGCAGCTAATTACTTTACGTCTCTGCCGCATTCTTTCCCCATTCCTGATGGTCCAAAGGCAACGCGAAGAACCCTCTGCTTTCGGTTTAGCCTTTCTTTGATCGGTTTCATAACCAGATCATCGATGTGTCTATTCGGTGAAGGGATGATACCGTAGGGATGAAGGGATACACCCCTCTTCAAGAACAGTGTACACCGATTAAGCATGTATCCTGATCATCGATACCGTTCCGTTCTATAACACCCCCTAACCGCCCACCAATTATACACATAAAACCACGCCAATCAATCCATTAACGTTGTTGCCATGGTTACAAGAAAACTATTAATACGGTACCATGACGTTGTGCAAATAAAATAAAACACATTTCTCCCAACATCTCCTATCATCCATGACTGGCAATTACACCATAAAACTCAGAACAGAATACAGATGTCTTATTTCCACCGACCATCGCCCAAACATCTGGACCATCTATCCATTTCTGGATCTGTTTATCCGGAATCGCAAAGAACTGACCACATCTTTCAACTCCCCCATTTTTATATCCATTCGTTTTTCTACAACAACGCATCACAGTGTATCTAAAGCCTTTCATCGTAACTACGATACTCCATTACGACCCTAGATATTTATACTTGGCATGGTCCACAACCATGGAGACGAGACATTGACCCATTACAATCATAACACCGTTATATCACAACCATCATCATCAGATGTAAACATCAGAACAACATCCGCACCAATCATATATTGGTAGTATAACAAATTGAATCTGAGTAATCTGAGGAGACTTTGACGTATGACGCCATACAAAACAATATGAAGTACTCAAGTTTTATATATATATATATATATATATATATATATATACATATATATCAGTTAGAAAGGTCATCAGTGACATCAGGTAACAAGCCACACGCGCGCGCACACACACACACACACACAATGATCATGAACACACTGACCTTTGCGGCCCAAAACATGAGATGGAGATGTTTGTTTGTGATGAGATGGCTAACGGGGCTTGTAGAGGATGACCGGTAGTTAGCCATTTATAAAATGTCATACTGACTCAGTTAGCCAGCCGCTTTATAGCTTCACGTTGACTCAGTTAGTGTGCCCCTCCGTGGTCTATCCGGTAGCGTGTTGAACCATAGATCACTACCACCTGAGTTCGAATCTCGGCGTGGGCATATCTGAAAGTTGTTTCATCTTTGACTTTGCTTTATGACTTTTGGAGGTCGCTCGGCCCGTCATCAGTTAGCCAGTGGTTTGTACAGTGTCACAATGAATCACGTACAGAGCCGGATGTATGTCTATCTATTATCAACAACATTCTCTCTAAACAAATCCTGCTACACGGTTAGTGTTTTAATTTAAATACTGGCAACTAGCTTTTTTACTGATGCAAGTCAAAGGCAGTTTAGTTGACAGGATTGGTACACATCTGGAGATGCCACAGAGTTGCACTGACTACTGTGACAGTGTGGAATGTTTTGAAACGCTTTTCTAAGTCAGATTCCACAGACATCAGTACACTCAGCTATAAATCAGTATTTGGCAGAACTAAACATGTAAAACATGAACTTCTTTTTCAAATATCTAGATATACTTTGCTGTATATATATATATATATATATATATATATATATATATATATATATATCTAGTTAAACTATACAAATGTTTAGATTTCCTTTATCTTTTCAGATTAGCTTAACTGATAAATTAAACATATATAGATTTATATTTGTATATAAACTTCTTTATCAGGACGTACATTGTATATTTTAATGCTAAAATGGTTTCATATTGATAACCCCAGTGGTAACTGAGGTGTGTTGTCATGGTAGCAATATTGACATCATACATAAAATACTACCAAAGCACTCAGCACGTCTAGTTTATGAGCTAGTTCCCTGGGCGAAGTTAACCCGTAAACACATATCACAGGTGTGCCCAACAAAACACTCACTCGGGCCAGACAGTCACTCACAAGCACTCACTGGTTTACTGAGTTAACTCATTCCATTTAACACATCTAACTCATCCGACTATATACAGGTGATAAATGAACAAGATCGAATTATTCTATGATTTCTTTAACTGAACAGGAACGTAATTATTAATATTTCTATCCAGGTAGTTGTTAATGTTATTGTATTAAAAGTAATAAGGGGGACGTCTCCATAACAGGAACTAGTTAATTAATTAGTTGATTGATTTGTTTAATCTCAGCATTGGTCACGTCCGATATATGGCTGAGAAGTAACTCCTTCCAAATATACCACATGGACAGACATGGGATCAATTCCAATTCCACTCAATTCCATTTGGTCAATTTCAATTCCATATCAAATTTATCAGTTCCAACTCCAAATATCTAGAGCAATTTATATTCCAAGTAGGATTATCAGGGAATAAGTATTTCTGAATTTAAAAATTATATGGAATATATTAATTTGTGGATTTAATTTTTTTGGAACAAACTTTAATTTCAATTCCAAATTTATCAATTCCAATTCCATTTTAAAAAAGCAATTCCGAAATTGCCCATCACTTTCCAATTCCGGAATTGGACTAACCCCATGTCTGCACGTGGACAAACAAGGAGGTTAGGAGCCATTGTACCAAATCTAAGCCATAAATCTACTGGGATACTATGGCCTACTGTGAAAGCCCATCTCTCATTAATAAAACAACCCAATATAGTCCCAAAGGTGGTTTTTTTTATGGCGGGATTTATTCTAAAAACGCAAGATTTTATATAAACCAATCGTACTTCAGCCAATAACTAAATATGTGTCCTATGTTGCTTCTAGTGTACATTAAATAACATTGAAACTATTTTCCATCAAATAAAAAAGCTTCACACGAAAAGCAACAATCAAAAGTCAAGTACAAAGTACAAGTTAAAGTGAATGTTTACCAAGTACAGATGATTGTCTCCATCAAACAATGGACCCTGATGGGAATGTCTTCTAATAGTTCTACCTGTCAAAGTTTGTTGGCATTTTGACAACAAACAACCGTCTACGTGTTATATTATAGATATATGAATAGAGTCTGCTACTTGATGTTATGATGACGTGAAATATTGAGGAAATGTTAATATCTGACACAGAAAATGGTGGAAAAATTTCATAATTCGCTATGTGAAGAAAAGTAGGATTGGAAATGACATACTTAGTTATGTTTATAAAAAATGGGGCAGGTTGGTTAATTATTATTATTATTATCGGCTAAATAGACAGTGGATACTACTGGAAAGAAGAGTTTCTGTGATGACATTATCAGTAAATATCTGACTGATTATCTAGGTTTTTTCAGTCAGTGTTTTGTGAATGAGTGAGTGGGTGAGTTCATGAGTGAGTTGTTTAATGAGTAAATAAGTGAGTGAGTGATCATGTGACTGAGAGAACAAGGGGGTGAGTGAGTGACTGGTCACACCTGAAACATATAGCCAAAGGGTCACTCTCTAAATAAATGCCAAACAAACACAGAAACTCTATCTATCTATCTACCTATCTATCTATCTACCTATCTAACAGTTTATCTGTTTTTTATTGTTTGTCTATTGTTTATATAAAGGTTTGTGCCTAAAAACAACTGAAATAACAACATCCATTATACAAGATGAACATCCCACCAATACATCTATTATACAAGATGAACATCCCACCAATACATCCATTATACAAGATGAACATCCCACCAATACATCTATTATACAAGATGAACATCCCACCAATACATCCATTATACAAGATGAACATCCCACCAATACATCCATTATACAAGATGAACATCCCACCAATACATCCATTATACAAGATGAACATCCCACCAATACATCCATTATACAAGATGAACATCCCACCAATACATCCATTATACTAGTGGGAATAATAAATCATATGAACGGTTTATATCAACACATAATCTATAAGTATGATGCACAACAAATAACACAAAATGTCACTGAACAGTTATAAACCAATCAGTAACTGTCACTTATACTGATTGATATATGACTAAGAAAATAGTGCAGCTTAATACATGTAGGTTTAAACCTAGCAAGAAGAATGAGAACAGAACTTTTTTAAATATTATTTTTGTTAGTATTATTATTATTATTATTATTATTATGGACTGTGTTTTCTTGTGCACAAATGGCGCAATTATTTATTTGTATATAAAAAGCCAAGTTTTAGATGTAATAATATTTTGAACTATTGCTTTAATGTATGATATATCTGATCTTCACAGTTATCTTAAACACAGATCTTTGAAAAAAAATCTTGCGCAGGAATAAACCCAGAAGATGATCTGATATGATCTGTTGACATTATATGAAACTGTTTCATACAAAAATACTAATTTGTTTGTATTAAAATTATGAATTGTATTTCTGCATAGTTAATTAGTAGCATTTCTGGATTAAAGTATTTTTTAGTCATACACACCTTGAGTGAGTACAGTTGGAGTACTGATCAATTCACCATCAACGGAACACAGGGTACTCAATGGATAGAGTACAATGGATCCATCTTTGTTCAGTATATAACAGTGTTCCGATGCGACTCCTGCACCACGGATGGTGATGTGTTGAGGTGATGAGCTTGGTGATGCGCCTAATACTGTCTTGCCTGGAATGAGGTAAAATAAACATCAGAGTAACAGCAAACAATTCTTTCAACAGACCTTCATCGAGACATCGAGACACGGAAGATCACTAAACTCAGTACTGGGAGATCATCAAGTCAACATTTCAAGTTTTAAATCACAATCTTATTTCTGATAGAGTACAATCACCAAATCAGGAGATCACCAGTCTTAATGCTGTGAGATTAGAAACTTAACACTGTAAGACCACTTTCCCAACACTGAGAGATGATGAACTTAACATTTGCAGATCCCTACACTAAAAACCTGTCCAGATCACTGAACATTGTGAAAGGCCATAACCTTAACTCAAACAGATCACAATCTCTCAATAATGAATATCGAAATATCGCAATCTTAACTCTGTCAGAACACAATCTTGAACTTTGATATCGAAATATCACAGTTTAGACACTGGGATATCACAATCTTATCACTGGAACAGTACAATCTTAACACTGGGATATCACAATCTTATCACTAGAACAGCACAATCCTAACACAGGGATATCACAATCTTATCACTGGAACAGCACAATCTTATCACTGGGATATCACAATTTTATCACTAGACAGCACAATCCTAACACATGTATATCACAATCTTATCACTGTAACAGCACAATATTAACACTGGGATATCACAATCTTATC
>JAODUP010001179.1:42500-50000 GCA_025642065.1 Paralvinella palmiformis | reverse complement strand
CACACACACGCACGCACACATAGACAGACATACACACACACACACGGCGAGCTACAGCAACTCAGCACTGACCCGACACAGTACTGCGAACTTTTGCCTCGCATCCTACATGACCTGGCCTAATACTTCAGCTGGCCGCATTTCATCATCATAAAAGTCGTTTGAAGTGTTTCACATTAAGTTACGTAGGGGAAATACCAAACCAATTGGAATCTGTCCAAACGACTGCCTGTTATAACATAATGCAGACATCGTTATATTTAGTTCAGGATCGTTTTAACTCCTAATTATTATTATTATTATTTAGCCTAGTTGCTAGCGCTGTTGACCACAAACCCCTAGCACCTGATTTCTAACCCTGGTCGGGCTATGTCTGAAGGGTGTTTCATCTTTCACTTCATCTAATAACCTATGGATGTTGCTGAGCCCATTTTTCACAAAAGTGGCCGCAAAATAGCAACATTTATATTTATAATCATGTAATAGCATAGATATAACTCCGACCGACCTCAAATCATGTCCACGGGGAGCAAGACTGTCCTTTGCCGAAACTGGTTCGATTATAAAGGCCGTAAGCACCTTATCATAATGTTCAAGAGTCGATAAATGCCAAATTTTCGAACAACTTTGAGGCATGTGTTTTTTTGGCTACCACCTCTAACCATTGTGCCCTCTTAGGTGTGCGTGCGCACGCACACATCTTGTGCTAAACTGCTCATAAAAGGTTGCCGCCATGAGCTTCGTTGGATTCAACAGATTAAAATCATATTTCAGGTTTAAACTATAAGAAACATCACCAAATTTTACTTCTACTTCTTAGAATATACGCCTCTCTGCTACTGGTAACAGGTCTTGAGTAATCTCAAATGTCATCATGCAGGAATGTAAAAATCATACAGTCTGAAATGCAGGGCTATCCTGTTTTGACGTCAGGATATTTTGTAACCTATCTCTCTAAAATAATGTTTCAGTTGACCAATTGAAACAAACTTTCAGTTGACCATTTGAAACAACCTTATTAAGACGTGAAAAGAGGAAGTTTGTTGGGACACTGTCGTCTAGTATAAACAAAATGACTCATCGAGGTACATTATTTCATTTGGTATCAGTAATTAGTGGGTAAATCGAATTGGTGGCTTATTCGGGTTTGGTTCCATTTAAAAGTTCAGCGCAAACCTGTTACACAAAAAAAAATCAGCACAACTCGATGTTTTTGCGCACCGTGGTCATTTTAAATTAGAGCAAAATTAACCTCTAAGGACATTCCGTCGATGATACTCCATTACCCCATCCACTCAACAGACGCATGCAACTTACATCCAGCATAGGTACCAATGAGCTGACGTAGGAGGAACTTCCCTTTTAGACACCATTAAAATATCTCAGAAGAAAATTAGGTTATTTATTTCGGAATACCCTTTGAGGACAACCTAGTTTCCTTCTTGCAGCAGCTCCCACCTTCCCCATATAAAAGATCTTTCCCCTGTAATCTTGCGGCAGGATGTCTTATTTGTCTCGTCCCTTCCTCTCTTTTTTTCAGCTTTCTAATTGGTCAATGGATTGTTTAATTGGGCCATTCTTTTCATTGAGGCCGTCTAGGTCCTTTAGACAACAAAGGTCCTCCAGTTTTCAACATGATTTCATTAATGCATTTACGTCAATATCAAAGTATCTTTACGCCAATGTCAAAGTATCTTTACGCCAATGTCAAAGTATCTTTACGTCAATATCAAAGTATCTTTACGTCATTGTCAAAGTATATTTACTCCAATGTCAAAGTATCTTACGTCAATGTCAAAGTATATTACGTCAATGTCAAAGTATCTTTACGTCAATATCAAAGTATCTTTACGTCATTGTCAAAGTATATTTACTCCAATGTCAAAGTATATTACGTCAATGTCAAAGTATCTTTACGCCAATGTCAAAGTATCTTACGTCAATGTCAAAGTATCTTTACGTCAATGGAAATTGTAAACAAACAAAGATTCATTCATTGATTCTAGAGCCACATCTGACTTCTATTATGTCTTTGGCCATAATTTGTGGTTAGAACCGTGGTACGTGTAGAGCTTATCTGTCAACTTGATGACAGATTGGTTAATATTATTATTCTGTAGAACATGTTCGTGTTTTATCGCATACATTACGTCATTTATTGCTTAAAGACAAATCCAAACAACTGATAATTGTTATATGAATGTTTTATCATAATTATTATAATAATGTTAAATATTACATTTGGCATGTTTTAGCAGTATTATAGTACTAATAGTAGAGTAGAAATGATGATGATGATGACGTTGATGAACTATGCTGATGAAATAACAAAAACAACAACACCAACTACTGGAAAGACGACCATTATGATATAGATGAACACGGTATTGATGACGATCACCATTATGATGCTGACAGTGACCATTATGATGATGGTGATGATGATGCTGATGATGATACTGACCTTCTTTGAGAGGTAGTAGAGTAACAGCAGTACTCAGCCGTCCACTGCCTAAACTGACGAGATGTGGGAAGTCTGTACACACACGGAGTCCACTCTCCATCTCCATAACATGTAGCTCCCTCTGGTGGAGAAATTATACATTACTATAATTATATCAAAGACTATTTATAACAAGACGTGTTACTTCGCGTTTTAACATGGGACGCCATTTTGAATTCATGGAGCGCCAGGGCCCTAGCGACCGGGGGTAGATTGTCACGGACAGCCCCCTTCGTTAACATGGCGCTTAATATGGCACTGGTTCATTCTGCGCCGCTTTCGACTGCAGTAACAGAAAAAGTAGGCACAAATAAAGACATCCCCGAAAGGAAATGAAAGCTAATGTAAAAATTTGATATGATCTGGCTTTTTTAAATAAAGGATATTTAAAAAATAAGCATAACAATTTGAAGTAGACACGCCCCTACATGACGTGAGCCAAGCAGTAGGCCCAAGCAGGATATATCTAGATCTATATTTGTTTCAGACAAAATCTGATTTAATTTTATTGAACAATATCAACCTATTAATCACAAAATGGGTATGTAAGATATACATAAGCTTACAGTTACATGTACTGGAGCCACTGAAGATGTTATGGGTGGGAGGTATATTTTACTTTATTATTGTTAATAATATAATCCACTGCATGCATTCACTGAAATCAAAGAGGAAGGTATTAACAGATAGGAGACCTATACAGGAAACAGGGCCAGCTGTGATGGTAATTAATCTTTATAAATATTAATGGTGAAAATTGGTATTATAAAATTAATTAAATAAGAAACAAGCTATCAAACCCATGAACTTTTGTCAGCCCATTTCATATCTTAATACAAAAAAGGATTACCAGTACTTGAATTAGTGCTTGAATGTTCAGCTCATGCGCTTTAATTGGTATACTTCTCTTCATAACTTAAATGCATATTAAATCAATTTCTTTAACCAACTTGAAAAAAGGAAAACATGTGTTTACACATTGTGTATGCACTTGGTTCAAGTCATTATTTTACAAGGTATTGTTCTGTTTCAGTCCTTGAAGTTCTATGATGATGAGATACCATGTAAACAGGCCAATCTCTTGGTTACAGATTTACTGGTATTATCTGTTACAGTAGTCAATGCATGTGTCTATTACATCTCTGGTGTATATTCTGTCTAACTTTAAACAGTTCACTGATCTGGACTAAATGTAATATTTTTGTAGTAGTGGTTGTTTAGAGCTGGAAGCAATTTGGGTTATTTTGTCCATCTGATAACAAATGACTGATTGTAACTGTAGATGAACCTTTGACACAAGAGATTTGATGCCGCTTATTGTATGAAAGTACTAATTTCTCTATCTCTAACATGTTAACGCAAACATAAACATTGTTAATATTCCATGTATATTCTTTGTTCTCAGCTGGACAGGCCTATATTGCATGGTCTATATTATTGAGGTGTAGACTTTAAATGAACTTATTTTTTATAGTTAATATATGATAAACGGACATGATGGATATATGGTGAATTGTGTAATGGTTGCGTTATAATAGCTGTTTATATCATTATATGTATATATCCAAATAAATAAAAATGTATGGACTATTATAAACTGACATGATGAAAGTATGTTTGTATGCATTTACCTCATATATACCTAATTGTTTGCATTAAAAAAATGATCGCAATTGTAGGCTATGAATTAATTAAGTGACTGGGCTGTGAAATCACTTAATTCTTTATTTACAGTTTCAGAGCTTCGTTTCCTTCGATATGATGTGTGCACAATTAAAGTGTTAATTAATAAAAGAGTATGTGATCATGTAACATATAGTACTAGTATTGGCAATTCATTTCAACCATGTGCACACATGTACACGATCACATTGTGGACAACCAGAGAGCTTTTGTTTATCTGAGAAATACCTCCGGTCGCTGGAGGCGCCACTGGTTCAAAATTCAACATGGTGCGGCAAGAGTAACGCCTCTCTATATTTAAGCTCTCTGGTTATATATCGTTATTTGTAGTGAGCTCCGGTAGCCTAGCGGTTAAACACCCGGCACTTGGTGCCAACGGGCGCAGGTTCCAACCCCGTAAAAGGTCGAAACTTTTCCAGGGATTAATTTCTCGGCTCACTACATCGTGGGTGGCTGACCACGTTAAATGGGGCTGCCGTCTCCACTGAATTATTTAAATTAAAGGGGGACGTTAAAACCCCCCTGAGGACGTAAAACACTCTGGCAGTGACCACCTTCAGGGTGTTTTGGCTCCATCTTTCCGTACTGCTCCCCTGTGAGTGGTGGGGGAGGAGATCTCAACCACTACAACATAGAGGCTATGCTGATTAAGCGACAGCCTGGGGATTCTCCCCGAACAACAAAACCATCGTTATTTGTATTATTATTAAGGTTATTATTATTATTATTATCAAACAATTTTATTTATCGTCCATACATCAATAAATGTGGGGATTTTTTTTCGGGGGGGGGGAATCTGCTACATAATTACTCCTATATTATCTCAATATCTAATATTGGCAAACTCAAAACAACAAAAGTATAAAAAGTCTTTTCTCCAGAGACCATATCCATTTCTGCCAAGTATTCATCTACCGTGTAAGTTTAGGTGTGTGTGTGTGTGTGTGTGTGTGTGTGTGTGTGCAATAAGGTAAAACCATCCATAAAATTCTAGTACCATGTTACTGACAACTCTTCCATGTAAAGCTTACAACAGCTGTAAAGTGTTTGAGAGTGCAGCCCTCTGGTGATAGAAATAAACATACACAATGTAGGTGCGCGCACGCACACGCACACACACACACACACAGAGAGAGAAAGATATATATATACACACACACACACACACCCAGACAGGCGTATATGATTTGATCACTGATTAAGTCTTTTATTTTAATATAATTGAAACACATTATACAAAATCTCCTACTGACCCTACTGACTTTATAGCTTAATTTATACGTCTACTCATATTATACAGTAACTTAATCATAAACCTATATTTGCATTGCATACTTGAAATATTTTTGAATATGAAAAGTATATCAAAATATTTTAATAATTGGTATTAGTGGCATTTAACTTTTGAATAAAAATATAAAAACTGCACCAGAACATTAATTTCCTTTATTATAATACCCATAACAACCCACCACCACACACACACACACACACACACACACAACACACACACACACTATAATAATAATTACTATTATTTTTATTTATTAGAGTAGAAGCAGTGTTTTGATGATACATCATGTATCTTCGAAGTTGAAACACACGCACACCCCCCCCCCCACACAGCCTAGAGGCACCTCTCTACAGACATATATAGCATCATTATTGACGGGCTGTTGCCAACAAACTGATAATCCTATTTGTATCAGTAACAAATTAACGTTTATTACTGTCCACAAGTCATCACTTCCTCAATAGAATCTACAACGCGTAAGATTTACGTGTACAGTCAGCGTTTGGAATTTCCAACAGATGTTAAACGTGGATTCTACATCTTTTTACCAAAGCGTGGACCCCATACTGTTGGCCAGACCCTCCCCCCTCCTACGCGCGCGTGCGCGCACACACACACACACACACACACGCAGAGCGGAATAGTTGCGATGAGTCAACGGTCCAAATTTAGAATAATAACTGATATACGTGTAGGTTATAATGTTCCTGGTCAATTAATCCATTAGTTAACACGAAGCAAACAAACGCCGAAAAAATCCTTTATGCGGCTTATACAATTAATAAACAGTAGCCTTTGAAAAATATTTAATGTCGTATTAGCATCCATTCGTATAAGTGATATGACATCGTTACGGACTGACGTTTGGGAGTCTTCTTACGGCTGCCTAAAGGAGTATAAAGTATTCAAGGTTTGAACACTAAATTATCTCCTCCCGTGTTTTGTCGTACTCTTATTTACGCCATAGTGAGTGAGTGAGTGAGTGAGTGAGTGAGTGAGTGAGTGAGTGAGTGAGTGAGTGAGTGAGTGAGTGAGTGAGTGAGTGAGTGCCCTATTTATCATCGGTGCCTGTCTCAACCGAAACATACCCTCGTAGGAAATGAGATGGCCAAAATATTTTACCGATTGGTGAAACATCTCACAGGCAGGAGCGACGCTAGGTTTTCATCCGATGACTTGAAGGAATTAATATAATGAATACTCAAAATCATTTCAATAAGTGACAGCGATTTACACAAAACCGAAAATTGTTCTTGCAATATACATGTAACATCCAATATTACATAGATCGATATTACTTTATACTGTATAATAAAATTTTCACTTTATTGTTCAGTGATATGGTATTATAAATTATAAGCTCAGTTTGAGAAAAGCCGCATTCAAATAAACGAGGCTGTACACGGTGACCACGTTTGTTATGATGTCACACCGGTGGTTGTTCACAAGGGCTTCTCAATACCACGCAGTGGTTAATTTCGTAGTGGACCCGCTTTATTCATTTACTCATTATAACATTGCACGCGTGTGCTCGTTTGTTGTATGGTCACATGACATGAAGTAAAAGCCATTTAATAATTGTACCTGGCGGTGTCCAACTGATTATGAATACAACTGATTTTAAAGATGCCAGTGGCTTCCAATTATCCGCACGTGTAATCGAAAGCTTGTAGCCATGCGACGAACGTGGGGACTATATGATCAGTGGATATATTTAATAAATTGCGGCGTTGACACGATTTGTATTGTTTAGAAATCGTCTAAATAGCAAGAGTATTTTTAAATATCATTTTACATTAATTATATCTGCAATCAGGCCATAAACAAATTGTTTTCTATATTTCTTCGCTGTATTTTAATTATAGCGAAATGTAGCTTGAAATTGCACGCATAATAACACCAAATTCATATGCAATTAAGCAACGTAGATAAACACAATATGGTGTGTTGTGAAGTGCTAACTGTTTCTCGAAGTCAGAGCTCTTTAGAACGCCACGCTCTTTAGAACGCCAAATTTGCC
>JAODUP010001179.1:0-37500 GCA_025642065.1 Paralvinella palmiformis | reverse complement strand
TATTATTAATGACATTTAAACCATCTCCACTGATACACACATCGGCAGTTTGTTGGTGTGACGTAAACACATTCTAACGCCCCCCCCCCCTCCCCTATGACCTTCTCTACAGAGAAGATGCATGTTGATAATCAGTCATTGGAGTACTCAGCAAGTGAGCTGATCAGTTTGTGTTTAATACGTATAGAGAGCTCCGACGTAAGACATTTATACAAACAGCGGGAGATTTATTTGTAAATACCAATTATCCTTGATACACTGGAAAAAGTCGTGTGTCAAAGAAATATGCGCCATTAACATTTTTAAACACTATTATCCTGTTATATATTTTAAGGGTGAGGCGGGGGTTCGCTGGTACATAGATATCTAACTAGCATGGTGTAACATGATTGATTTATGTGATATATATATATATATATATATATATAATGCTAAAAAAAACTAAGAAGATCACCTGTGTTCATAAATCAGATCCTCTCTCTCATTCTCTCTCTCTTCTCTCTCTCTCTATTATATATATATATATATATATATATATATATATATAAACACACACACACACACACACACACACACATATATATATATATATATATATATATATATATATATCAATTCATATACATACCAACGATTAATCGGCAGAATAACTTTGGAGCCTTCAGGATCAATATCCAGAGGTGCATCTGTAGAAGTCGATATCCAAAACGAAAATGTCACGACCTTCTACAGAAGGTAGAAATCCCTCTTCAGTATTAGCGTGGCCCGGCAAATAGTACAAAAAGAAAACGAAACATAAGTGGCCAATCAGGATACAATGACCACAATCCTGAGATCCTGAAGACATGAACTGGCTGTGTTTTGACTGATCTCCTCGGTAAGGCTACAGCATCGTTGGTTTAGGCGGGCGGCATGTTCCACGGCAGACATCCATACACACACCCGCGCGAATACACGCACACACACATATGTAAACCGACAGACTGAGTGAGTGACTGGCTGACTGACATCGACATACTACGACCAGGGAATAGCTCAGACTCGGGCCCTGAAAAGTTACCATGTTTTTGTGGCGAGTAGGCTTTATGTGTGTGTGTGTGTGTGTGTGTGTAGCTATAAGATATGTATAGCCTGTCATTTTGAGTAGTAGCCATGCTGAGCGAGGCTGAACCAATCGCTGGGAACGGTCTCGTCATTGATATGCTGTGAACAGCGTCATCAACTTCTCTCCGAATATACCCCCCATATGTGTGTATGTGTGTGTGTGCGCGCGCGCGCGCGTGTGTGTGTGTGTTTACATCATTTGGATGAATCGTAACGGTGTTAAATCCGGGAGAAATCCACTTTTCGTCGACTTTCTTTCAATTCTAAATTCCAATCCGAAAACAGCTAACATCTGTCATTTGATAAACGATGATGTGTGTGTGTTTTTTTAGCGTGCACGTGTGTGTGTGTTTGTGTGTGCACATGTGTGTGCGTGTGTGTGTAATAGCTACCTAGTTGTCGTCCACCATTGTTTATCTTAGCACAGATAGCGTCATATCCTTAAATTAAGAAAACACACACACACACACATATATATATATATATATATTAAGATCAGACACACGATAATGTTGTGTTTTACAATGTTATACTTTATAAAGAACAAGTCTTTAACATAAAGAACAAAGCCTACTGGTGTTTGTCGCCACCAGAAGTTTTTAACAGTAATAATTCCCACCAGATGTCAATTAGAGCCACTTACTGTAGAGATAACACAAACTTCCACAACGGAGCATATTTTCGGTGACCGAGTCGAGCTCAGGATATAGGGCAACATATTTCACAGGTTAGAGATGATTAAATTGAACTCTCTCTCTCTCTCTCTCTCTCTGTGTGTGTGTGTGACGGTGTGAGTGTGTGTCTCACTGCTTCAACCCCCCTACAGATACACATATGCACATAATATTTAAAACGGATAAAAAGACTGTTTCTAATAATAATAATAATAATAATTTAATAAAGCGCTTACTATCATTAGCAGTAGCCACTGGACAACTTCGTATCACAACTGTATCAAAGTTGGGAGGGGGTGTACCTAAATATTAGCTAAAGATGTCGTACGTAAGCTGTTATTTACTAGAAAGATAACCTTAAACAGACGAACCGTAAGAACGGATTAAAAATATTCATATGAGACGAAGACGTCCCTATTTCTTCCGACAGCCTGTTCCACAGTGTGTGTGTGTGTGTGTGGCCCACTACGTCGTGCGAGTTGTGTCGAGGCACAGCCACTTATAATATTATTTGTGTGAATCATTTTGATAATCCGCGATGGCTTACATTTCATTTCGCTCGTTTCCAGTTCGTCATTTAACCAGCGGCAGGTTGACTCACCGTTCACTCGCTTCCTGTACGGGATCCATTGATTAGCGAGCTAATATGTAACCATGGAAACGGAGTAATTTGATGGGCGATAAGAAAACAGACTCGCTATTAACTTCTAGAAAACGTTATCATCTTCAATTCATGATGCGGTTAAACCACAAACTGGTCTTACAATTACTGAGATACGAGTACCTGAAACGAATGAATGAAAATGGTTATCAAACAATATTCGGATGGCGTCAACTTGCTAAAAATACTGTTAAACGTTCCACACCCCCATGATTGTTGAACATCCTCCCGAAACGTTAACATAGTTTTCACACAATCTCTTTTCCAGTCTATTTAGGCTAAATCACTGCATGATGATCACGATGATGATGCTGATTGATGTTTTACGGCCACTTCTCTGCACGCCGTAGGCTAAATGGGCCGAGCGACCTCCAAAGGTAATGAAGTGAAGTCAAAGATGAAACACCCTTCAGATATGCCCACGCCGAGATTCGAACACAGGTGGTAGTGATCCGTGATCCAACGCGCTACCAGTTACACCAAGGAGGCGCCTAAATCACTGCATGCGGCGGGGGGGCGGTGGAGGAAGTACCAGTATATTTTATTTATTTATTTTTATTATAACTTTATTCAGGAATATAGCATCCATATAAACAGACTTCGTTTCAAAGAGTGGTGTGTATAAACATACGACATTTTAGCCAGTGACGATACAGCTGTGATGTGTATAATATATCGCTAGTCACATAATATATCGTAATGCAGAATTGCCAAACTGATCTTAATGCATCACGAAGCTGTATATACCTTCTTCCCTTTCTCCATTGTGCAGGAAGATAAACACCTCAATAGAAACATTCGACTGGGAGTACAGTCACTTAACAACACAATTTCCTGAACATATTATTGTACGTCGTACACAACCTTCTAATTGATTCAGGAGTATAATTACACCGTAACTGATATGTACACAATGATGTACAAAGTATAATATGATGTAAACAAAATAATATTTGACATTTTCAGTACACATATGACTTGCATACAATGATGTACAATATGCATGTAGTGTATCACCTTGAGCGTACATTGACCTAGATTGCTGAACCATGTCCTCACCATGACTACGGTACCCGATGATGGTACGACTCATCAGATGTTTACACTTTTCTGTTTTGGACAAAGTTTCATCGGTCAGCGAAAAATTAGGAACGCGAACATCCTTCAGAACTATTATTGTTATTGTCATGTAATACGCCATATTATGAATATACTGGTGGCGGGATAGACAAACATTTGGATGAAGAAGCCAAGTGTACTAAATCATCATCATACTAGATTCATACATTAAATGGTTTGTTAATACAGAATCCGTCCTATGTGGCCAGTATTTACGTGATTGGGGTTTTTCATTTATGCACAAAGCAAATATGAGGTGAGTTTGTGTAAAAACTATATAATAATAATAATAGTGCATGTTTATATAGGCCAGAACCATGGTAACCCTGTTCTGAGGCACTGCACAGTATTATTATTCCTGACTCAGACCTGTTTCCACCCAGCACATATCTCAACTCCCAAGGAAGTATACAACGCATGCTGCCATTATAGGCGCAGAGCGTTACTCAAACACATAGCCATCACGTCCTGTCAGGTTGTATGGATGCGTGAACCAGTCGCCACATGACGGCTTTGCAGCTCGCGGAGTCTCGAACCCGCGACCCTTCGCCTACGAGTCCTACACTCTAACTAACTGCGCAATCACTGCGCAAAAAGCTATTCGATAGAACAATATTCCAGCTTACATACAATTTCTGATTGGTATACCAAACTTTTACAATTCTTAATATAAACTGCGGTGTGCATCTACTTAAAATTGGCCTGAAAGAGAACAGAATGATTGACACAATTAATTACTTTGCACTTATCTAAACAACACGAAGACACATTATTGTTTAAAATGGTACATTTCAGCGCAGCTTCCTGCAGACCATACGTACACCAAGTGTACACCTATCTGTGCTATATTTAATAATCTTAAAACCAAACTGATTGCTACCTGTACCTATCCAGTGCGATTGTAAAAATGATATTCTTGTATTTTTTTATAAAATGCCAGCAAGTGCAATAGGCTTGTAGTTACTTTTACTGCATGTACCAGCACTTCCATTTTTACAATTGACACTAACTAATACAACGGGTATCATCAGCTCAGAAATAATGCAATGCATAATCAAACTTTTAAGACCCGTTGAGGGCATTGGAATTATTGCATCACCAAAATGTTTCATGTGTTCTACATAATTACCATCTGAATCACAACCTTTACGGCTTGAACAATTTCTTGGAGTGATATATATATATATATATATATATATATATTATAGTGAACAGTATTACAAAGCTTATTTACATATGTGTCAATTTGTAAACAGTTCAAAAGATCTTCATAGGGAGATTTTTCCACATGTTTACAATGTTGTGTGATCCTGTCATGCCATCATTTACGTATATATATATATATATATATATATATATATATAAAGTAAATCTCACCCCAAGTAAATCTCACCCTTAGTAACCACGGCGGTGCCAGCAATGCAGCGTTCTGAAACCATTTTATTTAGGCCTGTCAACATTTATCACCTTGACCTACGTCAGTACGTATTCTGAGTTTGCGCGAACTATTCTTCAACATGGTGCTAAAAAATGCCAATTTTGGAGCATTGAATTGTCGAAATATGGAAGTCTTAAAACTGTGAAATTTTCCTGTTTTACGATCACCTTTGTGCGCGTAGTTAAAAGAGTCGAACGGTATCCGAAACTAATGAGCTGAAAATGAAGAATGAAACACCCTTTAAAAATGCGAAACGTTGCTGTTTTACAACCCCCGTTTGTACACAGGTAGGCTAAATGGACCGAGTGACATCCGAAACTAACGAGCTGAAACTTAACCTGAAACACCCTTAAAATGTGAATTATTGCCGTATTAAGGCTATTTTTGTGCACACGCTAGGCTAAATGGGCCGAGCGACCTCCATAAGTAATGATCATAAGTGAAAATTGAAACACTTTTCAGACATAACCCGGCTGATGTTTGAAGCCAGGTATTAGAATTATGCCTCCATTACGACATAGGCCAACTATAAGCTTCGAACCTAGAAGTCGACTTGTGAATCAATATTATATAACTCTTCCAATGACAGACAAAAAAAACTAATATCCCAAAATAGACAAAACTAATTGTGTTGTAAATCAAGGCCCGAAAGACATTCGTCGACAGGACTGAAGAAATATACACGGATTAGGATATACATAATCCAGTTATATATCAATCGACAATGTTTAATTTGTTTGTTTTAAAGAATCACCAAATAACGCACCCCCCCACCTCCCACTGCAGTCAGCTGGAATAAAGGCCGAGCCTAAATAGGCCGGTTCTAAATTTCGAGATAGGCAACAAAGATCCGTATGTCCGCGTTCCGTATAGATCCAGGACATTTCGTTTCTCTGGAAATCAAAGCATATTTCGTTCGAAGAAAGACCGTACTAGATCCGGAACCTATATCCCGTTCTGTGTGTCAGCGGTGGCGTGTTGTGTTAAGTGTTAACGAGACAAGCTGTTTATCAAACAGAATACGGCGGCGACAAAGCGCTTACATATGGGACGCTGTTTGGGATCCAGCGGGACACTTGCAAAGTTCTGGATCGACGGCTCGAGAGTTAAGCGAATGATTGACATTTGCGGTAGTTAGCTGACAGTATCAAGTATACTTTCGACATCACGCTCCCCCCCCCCCCCATTCCAACTTTCACTGAATAACATCTTGTTTGTCGTGACAGAAAGAAATGTTGTATTCTATACAGAGAGTAAACAGCATTGTACTCTACGATTTATGTCTGTACTCCAGTTACTAGTCGAATTACTGATGACCGTAAATGTAAATAGATTTATATGATCCTAATTAAATTATAATTATTATTATATATACTCTTACTTAAGCCCATACCGGGCGTCTCCATGGCCTAACTGGTAGCGCGGTTGAACACAGATCAATAGTACCTGGGTTCAAACCCCGGCCGGGTTATATCAGAAGGATGTTTCGTCTTTCACCTCGCCTCATTACCTTTACGCAAAAGTGGCCGTAAAACAGCAATATTTACATTTAGGCTCACACCCATTAATTATAGTCACAGGTAGGAGAGAGAAAGAGAGAGGACACATTTATCATATTTTCAAGTTCATTAAGTTCATATAAGTTCATATAATATCCCGAAGTTATCACGATCGGAGAAATTATTTAAAATAAACAAGTATTGGTCTAACATCGGAACAAGACTTAAGCTAGTCCACTCCACAGAGTATGAGACAATACAGGACAAGGAATGATGAAGAAGCCGGCTACTAGAAATAATACAAAACTTGTATCGTTTATCATTAACGTCTTACATCAAATATATCAAATTAAGCTCATTTATCCCGACGTGTATTCGATGGTATTTTGAGGGAATAATTTATCGATTGAAGTAGGTAACCAAGGAAGCTAACTAGCGACGTCAGCGAGTACAGCCAAGTAAGACTGTCATTGTGTAGCATTGGTGACTCTCAACAGTCGCAGACTTAAATTTATTTTACGATCTAAATAAACATTTGTGGAGATTAACCTTATTATTTACAGATTATCCTTTATACCATTTATAATGAGCGATACTCGACATCTGAAAGTGCCTAGGAAGCCGTTCAATGATGATTAATCTTGGTTAAAGAGGATGAACGATATCGAATTTCCTGTCGTAGACTTTATTTATTTGTATTTGAAGAGCTTGGCCGGGCTATGTGAGAAGGGTGTTTCGTGTTTCGCTCATTACCTTCGTAGGTCGCCCGGCCCCTTTAACCTACTTTGTGCACAAAGGTGGCCGTAAAATAACAACATTTACATTAACATTTAAGAGCTTAGCTTCGGCTGATAAAAGACACACCGTTTAGGACATTGGTCTCAGAGACTGCTTCCCGCTGATCCGGACACTCCGTGTATACATCATTCCAACGCGCATACGAGCCAAACTCATAACATCGGGAATAAGAAAGAGAGTAACAGGTTTTCAGAAGTATAATTAATCTTAACAAATAGTTCTTGGATTTTATCACGGAAACTATATTAGCACAGTCATCAACAAGTCACATTCATCAACAAGTCACAATCATCAACAAGTCACAGTCATCAACAAGCCACAGTCATGAACAAGTCACAGTCATCAACAAGTCACAGTCATCAACAAGTCACAGTCATCAACAAGTCACAGCCATCAACAAGTCACAGTCATCAACAAGTCACATTCATCAACAAGTCACAGCCATCAACAAGTCACAGCCATCAACAAGTCACAGTTATTACCAAGATATTGTAAGTCACAGTTAGTACAGCTTGTGTATTTGGATGTTATACCCATTAATATATTTACCAGAAAGCCATGATGATGGTGATGGTGATGATGATGATGATGATGATGCATTAATTAAGATTGACTGACAAATGGAAGTAAAACACATAAAACACATAAACCCAATCAACTAAATTTATATTGGAATTATATTAGAAGCCATTTTGATCTAATGTCATGATTTTAAGTTTACACTGGGTATGAATAAAGTATGGCATGATATGCATATACAGAAAGAACAAATACTGAAGCCACGATTTCATTTATAATAGTTTAGCTATTATATGTTTACACACATGCGCGCGCGCGCACACACACACACACACATATATATATATATATATATAGTGCTAAAGAAAAACTATCTGACATTATGTTCTATGTTAATGTTGTTAACATTTACACAAATTACCCAAACAATTCTGCTCACGAGTGACGACAAATCAATACGAGAACATAAAAAACGCATTGGATATACTTCGGTCCTTGCAAATCCGTGCAAAATACAACGAAAATGTTATGTACTGACTCAGTACCGTTAATCCCAGAGTACGTTCGTTTCGGTACAGTCGGGTATGTGCTAAAATACGGGAAAAAAGTATCGATGATTGTTGAATGGTCCTTGGACATTTAGATCGACGTTATAATGACAATCGTCGGACTGGTAACGTCATACGTCGGTCAAACGTGACACGTCTGATGTTTTTCCGTAACACTGATATATATATATATATATATATATATATATATATATATCAATAAAGATCACACACTCACACAAGCGCAGAATACTCAAACCCACTACGACACCTTTTTTCTAAACAATATTCAAATCTATAAAAAAAAACACGTGAAAAGCACTAATACTTTCTGTTTCGTTTTCTTTTTCCGTTATTTTATTTCCTGTTATTTTATTTCTTTTAAATTTATTTTATTTCCTGTTACTTATTAACTCTATTTAAAAAGATATATAAACATCCGGGTGATAGCCAGTTATGTACATGTGTGTGTGTGAGGGAAAGGAACAGTTATTGTAATATGTGTAAATCACCTTTAAACATTGTCACATTCCAAACTAAACAGCAAAGGAGTGGATTAATAATAGTATTAATATTATTAATAGTATCTACTAAACTAGCACTAGTCTGACCCTAGACCTAGTAACGGAATAACACCAACATAGTCATAGTAAATACCTTCTGGTGATGCATACCTGGTAAGCATCACCAGAAGCTTTAATTTGTTCTTGTTCCCAATGCAATTTTGAACTAAACTATATCATATATGTAAATTCTCGAACTATAATAAATATGCTGGTATATGATTCCGCCATGTTGATAATTCGTTCAAACTCTGATCGTATTCGACAGAACCCCCTCAGCCTCGACCTGAGTGTACTGATGAATATTCAAATAGGGAGCCTATTGCGGGTGCCGTGTGGAATCTCTGCCCTGTGCAAAAACTGCAAATTCCGCGGACAGAGTTGCGTGGTGGGCTGTGTAAACAAAAACTTGATACGACGTTTCTACCCACAAAAAATACGTAATTTATGTATAGTATGCAAGTGATAAGTGAGAGAGCGAATAATAATGTAAATAAAAGTAATTATTAATAGAATCACTCGAAAAAACGATATTGAGCAACCAAAGAATTGAATTAAAGTAGAAAACTTAAGTCATTCAGTCACAATTGTATAAGTATCTACCAATCAGATAACTGTATCTCCTCTGTTTTATATCTTGAGGTCTAAACGGGGTGTCTCTGTGATCGAATTGGTTGCGGGGATCGGGAGGGGGGTCGATTGTCTTGTTTGTTTTTTAAGCCGATATACCTGTTAATATTTGGGATGGTGGGTGTAGGTATTTGTTGAGAAATATTTTGGTCATTTTTCAGCAGTTTCTTTCGGTGTGTGTAGAGTGCGTGGGCATATCTGAAGGTTGTTTCATCTTTGACTTCGATTCAGTACCTTTGGAGGTCGCTCGGCCCATTTAGCCTACCAAGTGCATAAAAGTGGTCGTAAAACATCAACCATCACCTTTCAGTGTGTACGTGCGTGCGTACGTGTGTGCGTGCGTGCGTGCGCGCGCATTAAGACAATCCAGTATATATTAGATAGCTAAAGTTTTTGTTATTAATCGTATATCCCAGTCGTTTAATTTTGGGCGCCTGCGTGGTCTAACGGTAGCGCGTTGGATCATAGATCACTACCACCTGAGTTAGAATCTCGGCGTGGGCATATCTTACGGGTGTTTCATCTTTGACTTCGCTTCATTACCGTTGGAGGTCGCTCGGCCCATTTAGCCTATCATGTGCACAAAAGTGGCCGTAAAACATCAATCATCATCATCATTATCAGTCGTTTAATTCATGTGTGATATGATAAACTTTGTTTTGAAGCTGTTTGACATTTGTTCTCTCTCTCTCTCTCTCTCTCTCTATATATATATATATATATATATGATTGATTGATTGATTGATGGTGATTGATTGATTGATCGATCGATCGATCGATCGATCGATGGATGGATGGATGGATGGATGGATTGATTGATTGATTGATTGATTGATTGATTGATTGATTGATTGACACAGCCAGTCAATATCCAAGATAAATAACCATCATACAATTTTTATATACCATCTCTACTCAAACTGTGCTCTCCTCGCCTCAGATAAGTTGGACAAATTCGCTCACATCCAAACGGCTCAACCGCAACCTAAGAAGATCAAATGGAAAATGGTCAAACTTCCAAATACAGTAACCAGATTCGAATACATGGCAACTGATTATGTGTTAAGTTAAACTCCACCCACCCACCACGGTACTGGCCTCGCCATTGTGACCAGACAAGGGATCCCCCCCCCCCCCCCCCCCCCCGACCCCGAGCTGTATCGTCTACTACTCTACATCATAAACATGTCAGAATATTATGATGAACGGAGGCAGGCAGACGCTGGGTGTGTCTCCGAACTGTTGATTTCGCTGAAACTGACAGATTCTCTTTGAAATCATCTACTCTCATCTGACTCTACGTCTGCACATAAAATGGGAAAATTAACAGGGGAAAAAAGTTAAATTGGCGAAACTTGGCGTAAGTAGTGGATAATATATGCAGCCTGGTTGCTGGTGGTATCTTGGGCATATAATCGAGTTGTTACTTTGAAAACTCCGACTTGAATTTCGGCATCGCAGAGCTCTCTCCGAGAGGCCACGAAGATGCTCTCGTGGCTGGATAGTGGAAGAATTGTATGTGGATATTAATAACGAAAAGAAATAAAAATGTACACAGTGTTCTATTTAAATAACAACTTCTAAAAGTGTTTTGATAACGTACCACAAAACAATAAACAAAGAAAACAACTAATACATATTATTAACAATGAGAACAAGCTATAAGGTGTATCATAAGCGTGCAGCTTTAAAAGTGTTTCTTAAGTTTCTTCCTAACATCGAAATCTTCACGATATCTGGACTTATCTCGTAGCTAATTCAGCTATCGGATTTATAAAGCCCATAAACAATAAATGATTTATAGTTCGGTTCTTGTGAGTCGCGTAGAGGGCGCTCCGTGGAGTAAATGCCCGGCTATGTCTGAAGGCTGTTTCATCTTTCACTTCGCCTCATTACCGCTGCGGGTCGCTTGGCCCAGTTAACCTATCGCGTGCACAATGCGTGGCCCTTATGGGGGAACGCCGTGTCTCAAACGAAAACCGAGCAGTGAGTCGGCTGACCCGAACCCGGAACCTCTCTCGTTTTATAGAGTGCCTCTTTAAGACTTTATTATTAAGCTGGCATGCCCTTCATATAATAACAATATATAGAATAAAGTGCCCTTACTAGCAGGAACCATTCAAAGGCACTGTATAAATAACATGTAATTTTACTTTAAGGCGTAAGCTTTGGATATTTTTATTACACTCGCTGTTAATATGACCCACATACACAACACGCACACACACACACACACACACAAGCCAACTATACAGCATCATGTACGGTATCATTTCTCTCTTCAGTCAAACTAATTACTCTGTTAGGGATTTCGATGCCACACACGGAGTACGGACAGTTGCTCACCGGACAGTCGTTCACCTGGACACTTGCTCACCAAGCAAATGAAAAAGTAGACACTTGCTTACCAGTGACCTTTTAATGAGAAAAAAATATGTTTAATTCAGAATTGTATTTCTTAATATCCTATTAGATAAATGATTATTGGGATGAATATTACCAATTATTAGGGAATTTAAAAAGTTCAGAGATTATTTTATTTTATTTGATTAATATAATTATGTGGATTTTTTTTAAATTTCATTAAAAATTCACTGGTGAGCAAGTGTCCATTTTTTCATTTGTTTGGTGAGCAACTGTCCGTGTGAGCAACTCGTCTACACCCGCCACACACATGCAGCTTCTTTCGCTAACAGTCGTGTCCGTGGCCACCCCATTATCGCTCGACAAGGTCACAATGCACGTCAGACCGGAATTAATCATACTACTTACAACCGTCTATTATACAATGAAGTGCAAATGACCATAATCGTATAATTATCCCAGCGATCTGCGGGGCGGTACGTCACAATGCCCAGGCCTTAATATTCGGCCTAATGGAAACTATGTTGTCGTTTTGCATAATTATGCTTATAAAAACAGTCCGAATATCTGCTCAGTCTGGACTATCGTATAACTGCTTGTTTGATCAGTTGTACCACTCTGTAAACCTAACTATGTCACCGTATATGAAAGATGTTCCGATAGAAAACATCCTGTCTCAATGTCAATATAATATTTTGATATCTACTCCTATATCTACCAAAAATATGTTTATTCTATTAGTTCATTTAGATTTGATTGGTGTAGTATAACAACATTTACTGTATTAAACATCTTAAACCTAACTTTGATGTAGATATTGTCGTTGTTGGTATAATAGTACTGGTGGATGCTGTACTACTGTGAAAGCTTGTTATTTTTACATCGGTTTAAATGAAAGGCCCGCTATATCGAAGTAATAATGCAGGTTTATTCTGATTAATCAACGCCTCATCGAAGCTTCTTTACTATAGTATTAGTAGAAGTAATAGTAGCACAGAATAAGTAATATTCAGTAAACGCAACAACAATACCAGTATCTGTAGGTGCTAACGATCTTATTATTATAAGTATAGAAATATTAATAAATGTGGTTATGGTAGTGATAGTAGTAGAAGCAGTAGTAGTAGTAGTAGTAGTAGTAGCAGCAGTAGTAGTAATTTGTCGGTAGTAATAATACTAATGGTAATTATTGTTGTTGCGGTTGTTAGTATCACTGCTGTTGCTATTACTACTATTGTTATAACAATAGTAGTTGTTGTTATCGTTGCTGTTTGCGGTTTTGTTTTATCAGTCGTTGTTGTAATAGTCCTAGTTGTTTTTATTATAATAATAATATAATAATAATAATAATAATAATAATAATTATTATTATTATTATTATTATTATTATTATTATTGTTATCAATTATCATAATCATCACTATTAAAGTAGCTATTGTTGTTCTTCTTGTTGTTGCTATCTGTCAATGGGGTATTTCACAACAGAAGGCTATAATTACTCGTATATAAGCCGATATAAACGCCATGTTATACCAATACAAGTTATTATATTATAAGAACCTTCAAACATCTGCTTCTCGTTTATATATTTATATCGCCGAAGATAATCACGACATCAGAGAACTAGAAGCCGAGGGGGTGCATTTTGTCTGAGAGGGGGAAGCACATCCAAGGGGGGAGCCCCTGTGTTTACATCTCGCCTGTAAGTCTGGTTGTAATTTTCTGTGAGTATTGTTTTCCTCGTGTATAAGGTACATTATATATAGACACACCTAAACATGTGTACACACACACAGACACACGCACATACGTTGTACACCTTCACACTTTACCCACACTATGACAGAATTCCATGTTTCTACTCGTGGACTTGTTTGTAACACACACACATATACGTATTTATGTTCCATTAACAAAAACAATTTAACTTAAAAGTAATCAAACAATAAATTAATAACAATAATACGTTTGGCGAATTTATATTTTTACAGTTGTTTATTTTTTATCTTCTTCCTCATCACCGTTTTCTCCTCATCACCATCATCAATAATTAACCAACTAGTGAGAGTAAACGAGGCGTTCTAGAAACACGTCCTGGTACACATATATCCTTCTTCCTGACCGAGGGGCATCTGCAACCTTTTGAGTCCGGAACAAAATTGTTACAGTAAAAGCACATTTAAAGGATAAATTGTTACGAAATATGAAGTCCACCAGACAACATACCAGACCCATTACCTGAAACTAATTATATATTATTGTTTATATTCAATGGCTATATTGGCCATCTAGACTGATAGAAGCAGCGGAAGTGATTTAGTTTTGCAATTACGCATGGACATTATATTTCCATGGCAACTAGTCGCCCAATTAAGACGCCACCTAGGGCATGATTGGCATAGTAGTAGATAGTTTTTGTATATAATCCTAGCCACTTATTGGTATATATCGATAAGTAGCTAGATGATGATGATTGGTGTTTTACGGCCACTTTTGTGCACATAGTAGGCTAAATGGGCCGAGCGACCTCCAAAGGTAATGAAGCGAAGTCAAAGATGAAACAACCATCAGATATGCCCATGCCGAGATTCGAACACGGGTAGTGATGATCTGTGGTCCAACACGCTACCGCTAGACCACGGAGGCACCCCAATAAGTAGCTAGGATTATATATATATATATATATATATATATATCACAAAAAGTAGCCAGATGACGTCTTTGGAGTTGAAATACTGGCTCAAGGGGGAATTAACTGGTTTCAACCTTTCGTAAATAGAAATAAATATATATAGTCCAAAAATGAGTTCGATAAATTAGAAACTATGAAGACAAATGTATGGATTCCATGCCATTTTATGCATTACTCAGTTTTTAAACTAGTCCAACAGTTTGTTTTCTGCTCCATATATAGTTCAAATTTTAAATAAAACTAATTGCCGAATTTGATCTTAGCATATCGTAGCTGAGAATTTAAAGGACACAGAGAGAGAGAGAGAGAGAGAGAGAGAGAGAGGAATGGGAAAAGGATGCATACTAGATCTCGAGTAAGTAAGCAGCATTAGGAACAATCGTGTATACTAATTTATGATTCATTCCTGACATCTGGTGAGAGAAATTGGAAAGTCGCCAGAGGCGCCATCATACAGATAAAGATAACATATTTGGGTATCGTTGAAGTAATTGTAGACATCAGAAGTTGAGTAACACACACACACATACACACACACACACACACACACTGACTTCTCTTCAGAAAGATTATTTACAGTATACGGTGTTCAAAGCTTCTTGACGAGCCGAGAAGCGAGTACCTTTCTGGAAAGTCTCAGATTTAATCAAATATATATTGATACTGGAATAAAACCGATTATAAAATCGTGAAGTAATACAAAAGCCGAACAAAACAACAACAATATGTAATGGTGAGTGGATGGGCTGAGTTTAGTGAAAGATCCTCACAAAAAATACACCTAGTATGGCCTCCTTTTTTTCTTGATCACATACAACAGTAATAGCAATACAGTGGGCCAAACCTCACGACTCATTCGGGTTGTTCTGTGGCAATTGATATCTGCTTTGCAACAATTGCATTTCTAATCAGATATATGGCTATTTAATTCGTTTGGATTACTAAAGACAGATAACCAGTCATCAACAGCAATAACGAAGTCACTAAAACTTGGCCAGAAATGTGATATTAGAAGACAATGCGAACATCGTGGATGAAGCTAGACATTACCGTGTGTAGTTTTAGGTTGAACCCTGCCCCCCCCCCCGGCTATTGGCTAATAAATTATATCTTATCTGATCTTCTTTTATTCAAGATGTTATACAAATAATTTCATGATTGATTTGTTTTCTTCTGGTGTTACTATGAGCTCTGGCGTAGTAACGCAATTGTTTGGGGGCTCTCTAGTAACATAAATTATTTGAACTGGAAGCATCCCAAAACCTAGAAAATGAAACTTCCAGCAGAAAACTACCAAAAGAAATTTGAATTACGTCATATCTTAAATCTTAAAGAATAAACAAACTCACCTGCTTTCTCTAATGATTAGTTAAATAGTTACATTTTATTTTAGTTATCATTGTATATAATCATCATCATTATCATCATCATCAATCACATTTCTGACAACTGTCCACCAATCCTACATTTGTTGCTAATCTATAAAATGTCCTTATGTCTACTGAAGCATCTTCTTGGTAGTGTGGTTGGCCATAGAGATTTGGGACCGAAGTTCAATTATCACTATGCCTATGTCAGGAGAGTGTATCTTCTTTCAAATTGTCTAGTTTACGGATATTGCCCATTTTACTTCACCATGTACACAAAAATGGTTGTAGAGTACCGTTCAAGATGCGACAAGTCTGTCATAACGTTTCCATTTTATATACTAATTTATACTCTCTCTCTCTCTCTCTCTCTCTATATATATATATATATATATATATATATATATATATTTTATTTTTAATATCGTGGATAGTATCGTAGGTGGCCAGTCACGACTTGAATCAGGACATCATAACACAACGACCTAAATAATTAAAATTAATATTTATCATCCAAAAAAATTAAACATCTTGAAATACATTTTCGTTTTTCTTATATACATAAGAAAACATCAGAACCGGCTACATCCGGGTTATATGTTGGTCTATTCCATATGAATAGCAAAAGCTTAAACCCCCATTAACTAAAAGTTATATAATACATAAATATACACATTTTGTTAAGCACTTTACATAATCTGTAAGAATATTATTGTAAGATGCTTAACAACAAGGTAGATAGATGTAGCAGATTTATATCTTTGTTAGAGAGAATTCCTTTGTGTTATCTTTAAATACTTACTGGGAAGTCTCAGTATAAATAATACGACCACTTATTTACTGGTAATCTAACCAGGTCAAGCGTATGTTGTGAAAAGATGTACATTTAATTAAAATACATTAAATTCCATTTTTTTCTAGTATGCTCGTAGATCGAGTATTTGCCGATTATTTTGATTTTGTTAACGGATCAGCAGTGGCACGATGGAAGAATTTATTTTAACAAGCCATCATGTAAAATACAGTGTAAAGAAAATTGTTTGTCTGGTTTTCTTTCAGGTCAATGGTCTGGTATTTATATATAAGGTACGACGTAAAAGGATGTTGTATTTCCGGCTTTAAGCTAAAAGGAAATGTTTTGCTTGTTATGGAGCTATTAGTAGACAATGTTGGACCATTTTTTTGGCGAAGACAATAAAATGTGAAAGTTCAGTATGTAAGACGGTTTTTAGTTGTGTAATACATTCTTGCATTGTGCTTGATTCCGGAAGAACGTATTTTATTTGTTACATAATAACATTTTGTGCACATTTCGCCATTCTTTGAACTTAGAAAGTTTGGTCATTTTAAAATAAGTAAGTGTTATCTTTTTATATAACTTGTCTAGGCGATATGTGATGTTATTGAATTCATAAGCATCTATATGATTTACATATGTAGATGATAACGATGTAACTATTTTATTCGCCCCGGTCTGAGTTTGTACCGTGCTGAGTTTGTATCTGCGCATGCGCAGTACGCGTTCTGGCGAGGCCGTGCTGAGATTGTCAAAACGTATTTTTTTTAGTTTTCATCTCGTGAACAGGTTAAGCAATCATATCTTTTCATATCAGTATATGAAACGAAAGAACTGATATCTGTCTTCACATAAGACCGATATGTAGTTATTTGTTAATGACGGTATCCATCCACGCTAAGTGTGTTTTGATGAGCCCGTCACGAAAAATGAGACCACTGACAATGGCGCCGTGCTGAGATTGTTGAACAAAACAAGTTTTGTTTTCATTTCGAAAACAGGTTAAACAATCATAACTTTGCTTATCATTACAAGAAACGCAAATGACTGGTATATGATCTCACATAAAAGTGATGTGTGCTTGTTTGAAAATCACGGTATCCATGCACACGCAGCGTGTTTTGATGAACCCGTGAATGGCATGGTTACGCCGTGCTGAGACTTTTTCGTTTTCATCTCGTGAACACGCTAAACAATCACACCTTTGCATGCTATTATATGAAACGAAATGACTGGTATCTGTTCTCCCATAAAACCTGTCATTAAACAACATTCATCCATCCATCCACATAAAACCGATCGAGGATGTTTGTTAATCACGGTTTTCATGCGCAGTAAACCTTTTCGATGAGGACGTCATAAAAATGGGGAACCGGACACCACGCCCTTTTGGACGTCTCGCCCCCTGTAAAATAAGACATCTCGCCCCCGAGACACTTCGCCCTCATAGTCATTTCGCCCTCATTGAAAATATTATTTATTTATTTCTTAACCTCCATGATTTGAGAAGGAATAGACATGCAAAGAAGAGTTATTATATCTATTGGTGGCGTGGCTAGTCTAGTATTCAATTAGATATTTAATAAATACTTTCTGACTCACTTTCACCTGATTGAACTATTGTTCATTTCTATTGGGCGTTATTATTGAACAAAGTATATTATACTATGACTATTATTAGACTTAAATTCATTGATTGTTATCAACTGCTAATTTTGCTAAACTATGTTATAAGTTTTCATAAAATAAGTGAAATCTTATGCTACGAAATGACTTTGTTCGGCTACAGTGCGTCGTAATGGACTTTAAGGCCGCTGTCTGGGATGCGTTCCGGGACATGGTGCCCAACGTTGCTAGAAAAGGTTGTCACTTCCACTGGACGCAGGCCATATGGGGGAAAGTGCAAGATCTAGGGTTCGCCGTGTTATACACGTCGGAGTGGTCTGTTCAGAATAGTTTTCGTAGACTGATGTGTCTCCCATTTCTTCCACACGAACATATCACATTACTCTTTACAAATATGATATTACAAGACGCACCAACATCACCAATGCCCCCACTTCTTCGTCAACCTTTAAACTACATACAAACCAACTGGATTTATAACAACAATTGGCCCCCTGCTTCCTGGTCCATCTTCAACCGTGCAGTGAGGACCAACCATGACTGCGAGAGGTGGCATAGGCATTTATATGCAAAGATTCGCCGACACCCTCTCCCTTTTTATCAATTAGTTGAAGTATTACACCGGGAGACTCAAGTGGTGGATGTACAGACACGGTTTATGGCGGACGACAGACTTTGTCGCTATCTGAGGCGCAAACCCAAACCAGACAAGGCACGCATACTGGCTGTCTGGGACAAATTTACCGCTGGAAATTTAACTCCCAAAGAAATACTCAGAGGTGTTAGTCAGATCTACAAGCCGTATATTCGTTGATAAAGATGCCTATTAATTGTTTCATGTTCATGCATAGTGTATTCATATTGTTAATTGTATTATGTTTCATCCATTGCTAATTGTCTCATGTTTTATCCAGCGTGTATTTGTATTATATTTATGTTTTATATTTTGTATATATGTATTATATTGACCCATTATGAATATTAGTGTCTTATGTACAAATAAATATCAATGTCATATGTCATGTTAATTGCAATCAATCACAAAACAGCCACACACTAAACAAAGAACTGCTGAAACCAACAAAAGAAACAATGCATTTATATATACGCGTAATATCAATATTTGTATCAATAGTTAATATTATTGTTAGAAACATTATAAACACACATGCTGATAACATTTAGCATCAAACATTTAATATTAAAAAAATTATTATCGAGGGCGAAGTGTCCATTTTGCGTGTCCACCGGGCGAACTTGTAAAGGGGGCGAGATGTCCAGTAACCACGAAAGTGAGACCGTTGCCAATGGCGCCGTGCTGAGATTGTCGAACAAAACCAGTTTTGTTGCTGGAATCAAACCTGTGACCCTTGGAACCAAGTGCCGGGTGCTTAACCGCTAGGCCACCAGAGCTCACAGCCGCTTGACGCTATTTGTTATAATATATATCTTGTTAACGTGGTAAAATTTCCAAAACCCTAACCACAAGGAGCTTTTAGCTAAAGAGATAATTGATTATATCAAGTGGTGGATAATAGTCTTGGGTGCATCCCCATGTAAGAGTATATTTTGTAATCACCAACGATGTGTTTATATTCCACTTTCCAGTAGGAGCATTGAAACGAATGTTTTGCTTAGTTCAGCCCAGCAAGGTTCATATCCTGTGTTTACTTTCACAACCCTGCTGGATACTAAACCACTTACATATGGAAAGTTTACAAAAGGTCTCAAATGGGTATTAAAACAGTTAGATCTGGGGGACAGGCTATAGTAGTCAAAGTTTTAGGAGAGGAAGGGATAGTTTTTGCTCCAAATTGGCATTCCTGGTGAGATGAAAAAAATAATTAATTCCTAAATAGCAATATCTCTATATAGATTACAGGTATGCTATGTAGTGGTGTCATAGTGTTGTGGACACTTTGTATATATATATATATATATATATATATATATATATATATATAAGGAACCAAAGTTCTGGATCATTTTGGGTCTGTATATTGGTAACGCCGCATTTAAGTGTTCACGTTGTAAAAATGGTAAATTAATTTGTGGATTTAATTTTTTTGTTGGAAACTTCAATTCTAATTCAAAATTTCTCAATTGCAATTCAAAACTTCTCAATTACAATTATAATTCCAGTTTTGTTAAATAATCAATTCCAAATGCGGAATTCTATGATTTTTAAACAAATAAAACGATCGTTTTATTTAATAGCCAGTACATGACATGGTTACAATTCACTCTCTTTTTTATCAGACTTACTTACTTCATTAATGCTCTATATTTGTCAACCAAATATTATGATCTATAACACATCAATAATATATTGTGCACATATTCAATGACATATTCAATGCTTCAACAATTTGATTTGCTTCTGATTGATCGATTGAATTTTTTTATGACATTAAATTCATCTTAAGCAGAAAATACCTGCAGCAACAAATGTTCACGATATTTAATACAATATTAGGTAATGACATTCATGTATTGCTTATACAACAATTAGCAGTATACAGTCCCAAGCCATGGAAAAGAATCCTGTAGACTGTAGCCTCAAAACATTATTGTATTATTTAATTTGTTTAACAATATTAAGTCAGTATTAAGTTTTGAGGTATTCCATAGTTTAGACAACAACAAATAAAGATAATAATGAATATATAATAAAACAGGACAAAACACTCTGGACACATGGTCATACATGGCTACACTGAAACACCCCACCCACCCACATGCCTCACCCAGCCCCACCCATGGGAAAACTGGGCTGTGCATATAATATATTAACCAGTCGCTGTACTCCCGAGTCACGGCCCTTCGGAATCTAGAAGAGAAACCAGATATATGTATCAGTGTCTGATGAGCAGAATTTGTATAGAGTTCTGAAGATAAAGGATTCCATGTACGTGGCCCCATATATATATATATATATATATATATATATATATAAGAGAGAGAGAGAGAGAGAGAGAGAGAGAGAGAGAGAGAGAGAGAGATAAGATACCAACATGTAGACAAACCAACTCCGTCGGAACAGAAATAAAGAAACGAATAGTCTGTTAATATAAAGGTAGTTTCAATAGCTTTCATTAACTCTAATTTTAATGATCATTTAAGACAAGTGAATTAGACGTTGGCGTCAGTGTGCGCCGATTTCAATAACTGGATGGATGTGAAAAGTTCATTTAAATCTAAAAAATAAATGTATTCAAACGATAACCCTTACCGTCTTCGCGGTGCTGCAGATTATAATAATCAAATCTGGTCCCATATTTGGCACATCATATGCAATGAACATTAGGTTGATTCTAATGTTCAACGCTGCAAGTTTGAATAACAAACAAATGTATTAAGCCAATCCAAAAATCTAAATGAGTGAATATACTTTGTTTAGATTTAAAACAAACATTCCTCTTCTACCATGATTCAGTCTCACGTTTAAGGAAATGAGGCGTAAAATATACTAAAATGAAGCAAGAATATCTTCAGAATTTCTTAGCACGTTAATAATTAGATTAGGTACTAAGATACCAACAAAAAGCTGTTCACTAACGAATATAATGTGCTAAAACCGAGTAAATAGTTTGAATCTTCCACAGTATAATTAATAAAACAGTAAAAAATATTTTATTGAAAGAAGACAAAAAGCTGATCCTGCTGATTCAGTCTCTCCTTCATATAAATGAGACCCGCCATATACTAAAATAAACCAAAAAAAAAATCGTCAGAACTGTTTATCGTGTTAATACTTAGATTATATACTTATATACTAATCACCCAAAAAAACTATTTATTGGCGCATATCTCGTGCCAAAACACCGAATAAACAGTTTGAATCGTCCACAGTCTAATTAATATAACAGTAAACAATGATTATTGAAAGAAAAGAAAAAAGCTGAATGCCGAATTAGCACGATGGAACCTTAACAATTCAGTTTCCCAAGTTGCAGGGTTAATCCAAGACTTATGACCCATTGACGAATTGACTCATTGACAAATTGACAAATTTACTCATTGACAAATTGACTCATTGGCAAATTGACTCATTAACAAATTGACTCATTACAAATTGACTCATTGACAAATTGACTCATTGACAAATTGACTCATTGACAAATTGACTCATTGACAAATTGCAAAGGGCAATTGACTCAAGACACATGAACAAATTGATTATCTCGGTATAGATACAGAAATAACCATTGTTAAGTGAGCCGTTACCACAGAATTGACTCATTGACAAATTGACTCATTGACAAATTGACGCATTGACAAATTGACGTATTGACAAATTGACTCATTGGCAAATTGACTCATTGACAAATTGACACATTAACAAATTGACTCATTAACAAATTGACTCATTGACAAATTGACTCATTGACAAATTGACGCATTGACAAATTGACGTATTGACAAATTGATGCATTGACAAATTGACTCATTGACAAATTGCAAAGGGCATTTGAGGCGTCACAAGATACCGGGCCATTGAGTGATGCAAGGATTGTAATGTATATAGGACTCGGTATAGATACAGAAATAAAGGCGCATCCGTGGTTTAAGTGGTAGCGCGTTGGACCACAGACAACTACAACCTGGGTTCGAATCTCGGGCATATCTGAAGGATGTTTCATCTTTCACTTTGTGTTATTACCTTTGGAGGTCGCTCGGCCCATTTAGCCTATCAAGTGCACAAATGTTGCCGTAAAAAATTAATCAGCATCATCATCATCATCATCATCATCACTTATATAGGAACACACACACACACACACACACACACACACACACACACACACATTATATATACATATACGTATACACGCATACACAAACACACAAAACCCATATATATCGAGTCTGTGTATGTGTGAGCACGCGGTCGAGTGTGTTTGTGTGTGTAAATAAATTATGATGTATTATTTATACTCACCAGGTGGCAGTAACATCGCAAACTCTATATACATTTATATACCTCACAACCATGGATTTGACAATACCCCATACATAGGTTTAATTACTGATACTCCACAAATGAAAAGTGTCTAAATATATAAGTAGATATATAAAAATTTGTGCAGATATTAAACTTCGTTTGTTACTGTCCTTTTTTGTGTGTACATTTTGTAAGCTCAAAACCCAGTAGAATTAGACAAAACTACTAATTAAACTCCGGTCTATTACGCCGTCTTACTCTCTCCTCAATGTTCACTGGTCTTCTATGCTGTTAGTTAGCCATACTTTGCCCTTCTATCAGCACCTGTGTCAAGAGTGTCATACACTTGAAAGCCGATGAGAAAGAAGAACACGAAAGATGACGACAGATCACTATCACCCGTGTGTTTGAATCTCGGCTTGGGCATATCTGGAGGTTGTTTCATCTTTGGGAATTTTTTTCGTTTTTGTTTGGGAAAACCAAAAGAATTAAAGCCATTACCCCCAAACCTTAAAAAAGCCTTTATCACTTAGCCAACTCAATGGCCTATGATCATAATGATGAGTCATTGTATATAAAAAGAGACAGGAAATTATGTGTTGTCAGAACAAACATAGAAAAAAAACCAGCTTGCTGAATCATTTTAACCTTCTTACACCTGGATATTTCAATGTCAAACATATTCAAACACTCGCTGGTAGTCTATATAATGGAAGACCTAGCTGCGAAAAGGTAATTCGATGTTAGAAGACAGCACTCGGGCAGCAACTAGCCAGCCATGGCGCTGATCAAGGTATTTGCTGGAGGTGTACTGCTGCTTCTAGTCGTATACTGTCATGCCAAGTCTGTCAAAGGTATGTAACTAGTACACTTATATGATAACTGTTAATATTATCACCTAAATTACCTTTGTGATTTGAAGGTCACGCTTCAAATTAGAGAAGTAGTATGGAGTCACTAGAAACAGAGAAAACATACTCGTGACCTAAATCTTTGTTTGGGTCTTTTTCTAAGTCAACAAAATGATTTGCTTTGGTAAAAGACATTGAACTGTAAATATTGAAATTGTAAACTATCGTTTAGTTTACCTTATCAAGGTGTATATAATCTCTCTCTCTATCTCTCTCTCTCTATATATATATATATATATATATATATATAGGGGTGCGTCCGTGGTCTAATTGGTAGAGCGTTGGACCAGATATCTTTTTTTTAATTATATTTTTTTATTATCACCTCCAATATATCAGTCCATGTACATATTACATCCATATACACATATAATTCAGCAATACATAAATACAATGTTCTACATTACAATGCATGGTACAATAAAAATATAACAAAATTATGTTATGTGTGTGGGGAGGTTTATTTAATAGCAAGTTCCCCCCCCCCCCATCTATCGAGATATCTATCCCGCTGGTTTTTCATTATATAAATTCCTTTCTCTGTTTTAATTAAATTATACAACTGTGCTTTAAACGTTTCTATTCTCGGGAAGGTTACGCTACATCTACATTGATACAAGTATTTCTTAGCCAAAAGATAAATAACATTGAAATATACAAATTGATCTCCTTTAAAACCCAGGATTATTTCTTGATTTGTTATCGATATAAGGACATGAAGTTTGCTATATATATATATATATATATATATATATATATTTCCAGTTCTTTCCAATTTGTTTGTGTGGAAACTTCGCATTCTAAATATGTATTATATATTGTTTCAATATCCTCATTGCAAAAGCTGCATAAGTCTGATTGTATTAATGTCCATTTATAAAGAGCCTCGTTATTTGCCAAAATTTGATGCAGCATTTTGAAATGAAAAAAAATGCAATACTACGAATATAGTACAGTTAAATCTAAGCTTAAAACTATTTAACCAATCTTCCATGGTTAATTCACCGTCGAAATACGTTCTCGATTTATCAAAAACCTTTGCATATCCGTTTATACTAGTTTCTAAATATTACTTTTTATGTTAATTATTTTATCAATTGAATGTGTATATTTAGTTTGATTATCGTTATCATTGTTACTTTCGAGTAGACTAACTTTCCATGAGGCATGGATAGCATCTACAATACTCAAATAATTCAGATAGTTTACATTGTTCCCATATTTATGGATAAAATATTGATAATTTAGAATATTTCCGTTTTGGTCGAGTAATTGTTTAACATATTTTATACCTGCTGTGTACATACGGTTATTAAAAAAGCTTTCCATCAATTATAATAAGGGAATTAAACCAAATTAATTGATTAGTAATGTCTAACGCTGTCTCTGGTGTATTGTGTATATAGTAGGCCCACGCACTGAATATATCTGAATTGGTTAGGGTTTTTCCCCCGGAAGAGTAGATTTATATCACCTGGTTTCAAGGTGCATTTCCATATGTCAATATTAGTTATCCACGTTGATTTATAAATAAATTCCGCTAAATAATTTGACTGTATCAATCTCTTTACCCAGCTTATCTTTAATCCTTTATCTTTTAATGTAATGTCTGGTCATTGGTACTCCCCCGGATTCCTTGGTGTTCTGCAAATCTTTTCTTTTGATGCGTTCGGGGCGTGCATTTATTTGCTTCATTGTTTCGGGTCGGCGATGTTGTTAAGACGGACACGAGGTAGACTAGTTGTGAGGACACGAGGTAGACTAGTTGTGAGATGAGAAAGTGATTGATTGTTACTACTTTGCCAAACATTGTCATCTGTTGCTTGTTCCAAAATTGGATAATTTTATTCATTTTGGTTATGATTGGTGTATAATTAAGATCAACCAGTGGTCTTTATCTGTGCCTATAATGATTCCTAGGCATTTTATTGGGTCTGTAGTCCATTTTAATTGGTCGTCTTCCAAAAGTACACTTTTAGTGTTGTTTCATTGGTCCTAATGGTACAATTTCAGTTTTACACAAGTTTACTGTTAAAACCCGACAGTGTTTGATATGTTCTAAAAGAATTACTGATAAACAAAATAAATTTAGTGTGAATTATTTATTGTTCTTTGTAATTGAAATTCCAATGAAATCAACGCTTAGTATCGCAATTAAAATGATACATTTGACACGAAATTAATTAATATTAATTCTACCAGACTAAACTAACTTATAGGTATATTACTTCAATATGAATGCTGATATTTTTACAGATAACAGTAAAAACGAACATGTTCTGGATCGTGATCTACTGATGTCATTAGACGCTAAGCAAACACTTCTTGATGAAATCGGAGTTCGGTAGATTGGAGAAGATTAGAGGTACTTAATTAATACACTCTCAACATAAATAGTTTGCCGTTAGATCGTAGATTTCATATTTTCACAATCTTATATAAGCATGCTTTACTACTTTGTAAAACTTCTAGACTAGGAATCTCTGCGCAACACTAGTTTTACAATCCTATTATGGCAAAGGGCATTTTATTACCAGAACTAAAACCTCGAGCAAATTAAATTAACTATAATTCCACCCAAATTCCAGAGGCCGTTCCACTCTACAGGGAAGATCTCCCGAACGATTACATCGCTTACTGGCAAGTGGAATACGACAACCAATACATAACTGTCAGTTCTGGATCGGGAACAGGTAGGATATCACAGATTTTAAATATTAATAAATGTATGAGTGATTCGTACAAAGTGAAATTTAGCTGTTCAACTCATAGTATGAGATATCATCCTCTGGATCTTGTGGCGAAAAATAATTATGTGACTAACTATCACACCAACTGTAATACTTAGTTGATTAATATCCTTGCTAATACAAGCTTTCGTATCAGTAATTACATTCTGTTTATTATCTAGGTGATTACGATGTATTAATAAATGGATTGATACCTTCACCTACTTCTTTGCTTCGGGAGATGGCAACAACAAGACGCCGGAAGTGCTTCCGATTCTATGTGTTGACTTCAGGTGGAGAAATGATGTGTACGGATGAAGATAGAAAGATTGTGGCGACAACATTACCAGAAAAACTGATATTCCAGGTAATAGGTCAAATGAATAAGTTGAGACAGATACCAATCCCAACAAATTTTGATATTACTTAAAAATCTTTAAGGAATCTTTAGTGAATTTTAATGATCAGTTCGCATTTTGAAACTGCATCAGTGCATCTGTTGACTCAAAGGCATGTTTTAGTATGTTACAACATGTTACGTTTTTAGAGATTTCAGAAGGAAACTGATGAACCAGTAGATCTTGATATGATCCACAATTACATCAAGTCGAAGGCCAAAGAACAAGCTCTAGAATGGCAAACACATACCAGAAGAGTTAGAAAACATCAAATGGACGGAGACGAAGATGACGATGAACGTGCTCTGATAAGAGAACGTCTTAGCCAAATGTTTGACAACTCGACTTCTGACAGTTTAATTCATAGGTTTGCTACTGACGGAGAAGGCACATTTCACGCTAAGCTTATCGTCCCTGGATCTCCCCTATCCGTTGTTATCGGTAAGTTGGACGTTCTGAAAGAGGTACGACTCAGATACATCCCAACAGGTCCTGAAGCATATAAAGTAGTTCCAGATCTGGCAGTACACACGAAACTGTGTCAGGTCGTGAACGCTTGCAAAGCAGCCAATCAAAATTACGCTCTGGTGTCAAATGATGTAATCGAACTCGGTGCAGGTTACTTTACCATGGAACTGGACAAGATTACGAAGAAGGTTTTTAAAGGAGAAGAATTCGTCTTTGCTCTAGACATCGTACGCATCAGTGGCTCGATCACGTCTCGGTACTTTGCTATTAAGTATCGAACATCGAGACAAAAGCGAAGCAGCTATAGTTCCTGGTCCTCTTGGTCTATCCCGAACGAGAACTACTTTCCAGACTACGACCAGTTTGAAATGAATGGATGTGCTGTGGGTTGCGGTCCTGTTGCTTGGTCCATGGTGTTCGGATATTACGATCGAAGGAGTCATTACAGTTCGGCTTTTACGGGCAGCGAGAATCTCTATCGGAGTGGAAGCGATGGCACGACGGGGAGCAGCTCCGAGGTAGCACCGAAGTACAATGATGTCAAAATGCGGGCATACATCAAGAACCAAAATAACATTTTGGGAACCTTTTGTCTATTTAGTCAAGGAGCCACCGTTCACTTTAGCATGGACAAAGTGGAAGACTTCTTCAAGGCGCGGCAGACCTCGGGGTCGCCCAGGTTGGAGGGGAAAACCCATTGGTTATCGTGGTTAGGGATATATAGCGATTCGGTAGAAAGCTGGACGAAGAACAAGGTGCAGCAGGGATGGCCGGTGGTTATCGGTTGGAGAGCCGGCAGTTACTTGAAGTGGCACTATCCCGTGGCTACGAAGGTGAGGACACGTACCAAGACCTACAAGTCGTGTTCCTGGTGGAGCTGCAGAACAAAGACGTCGACCGAGGACATGATGTACTTACACATGGGCTGGGGTGGCTATAGCAACGGCTGGAAGAATTTAGAGGCTTATTATGGAATAGTCGCCGTGTATTAAACGGCTGGCGTGATGGAATCGAAGGAGAAACCTTTTAATCTGTTTGCATGCCTACCCGCAGCATCGATATTAATTTTGTTCCTGGTGTTAATAAATGTAGTCTATTTTATTACTACAAATACGTATGATGGTAAAGGAGATTCCTATATTTTTCTATTTCCTTTTGCTTTATTTCATATCACGCTTCACTAATTCAATTAGTTTTTGTCCATTGATTAACTGAAAATAGTTGAAATGCATTAACTTCAATATAATGTAATTGAACAAATATTTCAACTATTCAGAATATCGCCAATTTAACTTACTATATTTAGGGTTATACAGAATGACTAAATTATCTGTAGTAGCAAAGGGCGATAGACATGTTCACTATGCTTACGAATAACGGGATTGGCATTCTTTGAAATACGGCTAGCTTATTATATATTGTTAAATTAGGTTGATAACATTGTGTATAATAATTGAAAAGTAATACAAAATAATGTTTGTGCCATATTTAGATTACAATTATTGATTAACGTAACACCTGTTACTAACACTCTCAGATTGTATTACATATATACTTGATATGTATTTTGTTTTCACGGGATTTAATAAAACTTCAAAAAAAACTTAAATGGCTTTCCTCTTGTTTCTCGAAAAGTATGCATTAACAACTGAAGTGACAAACATAATCATGTTTTTTTCATTCTATACACCTTTACTAATATATCGTAGATATCACATTTTTCCTCGCTATTTAAATTATGTAGAAACGTTGTTAATGTTATGAACAAATTGCTCATTAGTTCGAAACAGACTTTTAATTTTGAACTAAATAAGTAGATTGTTTTTAAAAAGTGACAGACAGATAGTATTTGTAATAAACAAAGTTTCTGGTAGAGCAATGAAGATCGATTTAAATTTAACTAAAGAAATTATTGCTGAATTTGACTGCTGTATATTGATCGCAGTTTAAGATAACATATAAATGCCAATATATATATATATATATATATATATATATATATATATACATATATATATCCAGCTAATGTTTTGTAATTTGTTAGAAAGGAGCGTAAATTCTACAACACTTTTATTATTGTATTAAAGATTGATAAATCGATATTTCATATACCATACAAAGGTGTAGAGTGGACATTCTTATCTTGATTCATTTAAAATACAAAACAAATTATTGGACTTTTGGACATTAAATATCATAAAAAACATAACCTGATATTTCGGACAGGTGTTGTCATTTGACAGATAATTAGTTTTAATTATACACATTACCGTGTCGAAATGTAAGGATTTTAAAGTAATCATTATATTATTATCGTTTTAGTAATTTTAAATAAGGCAATGCACAGATAATATCTAATACTAAAATTAAACTCTGGACAATTAACCAAGAGACCTAATCCAGGTAAGCGCCTTTTTGTTGCTGAGACACGGGCAATGTCTCACCAGTCCTTATGTCCCTATGCAAAAAAAAAACCCTCTAAAAAGTGAATCACCTACAGTCACGGTGCTCGAGGGTAAGACACTCAGTTCAGATGTGAAAATGTTTATTTTAACTGCCTAAGCAGCCATAGATGTGGCTATTTCTGTATTTCTGTACCCATCTTCATAGGAATACTTCGCAAACTTTATATTACAATTGCTGCTTTCTTGAGAGATAAGTGGTTGCTTTCACGAACCGACTATTATTAATACTGGTAATTTAATTGCTATTATAAAATTGACATCTGTGGTAAGACAGACGTTATAGCATGATAGTGTCGACTATATATTAACATTGTCAAATCACACCTAATGTCTGCCACACAAACTATCTAGACACAAAAGAGTGGGTGAGTGAGTGGGTGAGTGAGTGAGGCCAAGAGGGAGGAATGAAGGGAGAGAGCTAGTTAGGGAAGGACTTAGTAAGTTAGTGAGTTATTGAGTGAGTGGTGTGGTGAGTGAGTGAGTGAGTGAGTGAGTGAGTGAGTGAGTGAGTGAGTGAGTGAGTGAGTGAGTGAGTGAGTGAGTGAGTGAGTGAGTGAGTGAGTGAGTGAGTGAGTGAGTGAGTGAGTGAGTGGTGGTGTGAGTGAGTGAGTGAGTGAGTGAGTGAGTGAGTGAGTGAGTGAGTGAGTGAGTGAGTGAGTGAGTGAGTGAGTGAGTGAGTGAGTGAGTGAGTGAGTGAGTGAGTGAGTTAGTGAGTTAGTGAGTGAGAACGAAAACAAAGATATTATGAAATCATCATCGGTTACCTCAATGAGACATATATACCAACCTTCATAACTACACAAAAAGACCTAAACTTAATCTTATCGAGGCCATCTAATATGACACAGCTGTCCAATGATCTAACAATGGGTAGCTCATTACAATACCAATATTATTAATTTACATTTCAAAACAGGTAAATTCGATAAATGTCACATGAAAATGGGGCATCGACATACCAATAGTGATGTCTTATTACTTGAGTAATGAATGATGGTTTTGTGTGTACGTCATCGCCACTCAGAAGGGGCCTACATCTACAACAATGAATATAATATGTGATGATAGACGACATAATATATCAGGACAGGCAATTGTGTTTTAATAAAATAAAGGTGAAGCAGGTACTGATTAAAGTACATACATATGTGTGTGTGTGTGTGTGTGTGTGTGTGTGTGTGTGTGTGTGTGTGTGTGTATGTATATAATAAATAAATAAATAAATAAATAAATAAATAAATATATATATATATATATATATATATATATATATATATATATATATATATATATATATACACACACACACAAGTACGTTTGTTCGTACATAAGTAAAAAAATGCCGCTTCCGACACACTATTGTCTGTAACGGAGTTAGCTCCATTATAAATGACTCTTTAATCCAGTAAAAACACGCGTTCCACGTTCCGATTGTTGCATTTCATTTTGCCAACAGAATGTGACATTTCAATATAGAATGACCTTGATAATCCGACAACACGAAAATAGTGCCAAATATTTCCGCTATTTCAGTCATGCAAGACACACCGACATGTAGTCAGTAATGGTTAACTAACCCACCCACACTCGACAATTTAATTTTTTTAATTTATTTATTTTATTGAGCCTTCAAAAGAATAGTACCTAAAATACACATACAGGGAATACATAACACACAGCAATATAATATCAGTATAAAGTAATCATCAACCTGCATACAAAATTAACTGGTTGGTTAACAATAAAAACATGCTATGTATAAAATGGAAAAATAACAATATCACTAATATATTAGGTAAGAATATTTCAAAATACAATATCATATGTCAACATTAAAATGGCATCAACAACATATTTAACACATATAATGATCGTAAGGATCGTGGCTCAGCAATAGTTGTCTTACACTGTCCATCTTCTACAGCATAGCACTTCTTTAAATCCATTCTTGTTTTGTCGGCATAACGTTTATCAAATAACAAAGACCAGTGTGACCAACTAGCTCGCCGCAGATATGCCTATTTTAAAGATGAGTATAAAATGACCTTGCTCGAGAAGTGTTAGAAAATATTGTGCGAATCAAATCCAGCGAACTTATTTCGACAGTCGTTTCTATCTTATTTACATTCAGTGCTTTCAAAACAGGTTTACTTTTGCAGTATTTATGCAGACCTACGCCGGCTTTAAGTAATTTTGTCTGCAATCTCTCCATGGTCTTTAGAGACCTTTTACTTACATACATAGAATTACAACAATAACTTAAAACAGGTCTAACTGCTGCCTTCCAAACATAAGACAAAACATCAGTATCGGAAATGTTGTTATTAAAATAATAATATTAATACCACCTATACATTGAGATAATTCATTGACCAAATCTTGATACAGATCAAAAGATCAAACAGGAACGGTGAGGATAGCCCTCCCTGACGTGTTCCTTTGCAAATTTTAATTCGTTCGCTCAATATAGAACTCCATTTAACCTGTACAGAAATAGAACGATACCACTTCACCATTATCGCCCAGCAATGATCAGGTATAACATTTATTGCTTTTTGAAATAAAATAGCACGCGGGACAGCACCGAATGCTCCCTCTGCGTCCAATGAACAAATGTAAACTGGTGAACCACGTTTAGTACAATATTTAATTACATCATTAGCCAATGACGTGGCCAGCCTCTGCCGGTCACAAACCCATATTGTAGGTCACTAAATTTATGATAACCGGAAATATCGAGTATATACAATTCAAGAAGCTTCGATAAAGTACATGATACAGTAACAGGCCGATAATATTGTGGTAAATTAGGGTCCAAGGTAGGTTTCTTAAGTAAAGGTACAAGTAAGCCTTGAGAGAATGCATTAGGTACAATACCGTACTTAAGACACAGAGAAAACATGACACTAACATGTCAGAGCTATAGGCGCATGTTTAAGATGTTCGGCCGTGATACCATCAATACCGGGTGAGGATCCAGAGTTTAATTTCTTGATGTAAATTGTAGCCATTGTATCAGACATGACCTTATTTATTCGTGGTGTTTTGGAGATTATTATATTTAATTTTAACTTCACTTTCGGCGTTTGTAATCACATCACTGTTACAGGCAGACTCCGAACACTTAGTGCCAAAATAATCCTTTAGTTTTGACATGTCGATGTCGTCATGCGAAGATCTCACTGTTTTGGTACTGCGAATCAAATTCCAAAACTTTTAAAGATGACGACCCCTGTACAGAGTGTTCAACTGACTTGAAAGCTGGTTTAGGTTGCCACTCGTGGCCTGATTACAGGTAAATCTATAAACTTTTTTCACCGACTTGTAACATAGATAGACATGACTCTGCCGTGGTCGACCACAGTCTTTCAATATTCTGAAACAAAACCGCTGCCTATCCCTAGTAACCAAACAATCCTTATTCCACCAACTATTTGGCTTAAATCTCCCTCTATAGCTACACTGTTTATCAGATATTACCTTAGAACCTGCTTCATGCATAACGCCAACCGCATCACCACACACAGAATCAACTACTTTCTGTGCTATATCGTAACCAATTACTTGTCCATACACATCGACACGGATGCTTCCATTGCCTGTGGCTATCTCATAGCCAATCATAAACATTCATGGCTTATTACAAACACAAATGCGTGATCCTTCATGGACTCGACATTCCGAGATTCATTTTATCCGACATATTATCATATGACAAACCTTGTCGGAATAACGGATTCTCTCTGTATATATATATATATATATATATATATATATATATATATATAATGGAATACCCTAAATAGAAACAGAGCCATTAAAATATAATAGTCAGAGTAATATCTTAGGCCTTTTTTATCAGTAAATTTTCAAAATTATTGCTTAATAGTGATTATTTGTTATTATTTAAGATAGTACATCTTTATCTGTTCATTTTCAAGACTAGTTTTCGTTAACTATTTCCTGTTTATTGTTTTATAGTTCAAATGTTTAGCAATTTATTTTTCCAAGTTGTCTTATACCTAAACCAAGATCAGAGCTTTTAATTATGTTCCCATCATCTGATTAATTAATTCACCCATCTAGGATTTTCCGAGAGTGCTTCAAAATACGTAATTGTTCAGCCCATAGCACGTATAGAACTTCCTTGGGTATTGTAACTGTAGATGCTAAACAACTCTGTTGTTTCACATTTACTGTGATCAAAGACTGTTTATATATATAAGCTATCTGCTATAATGGCTGAATCACGACTACATGACACATTATCCACCAAAGAAATAATCTGAATATTACCTCTGTGGCAACACTGATAATCGTAATGCATAATTTCGAGTTACTGAGATGATTAATCAATACAGCCGTAAATTTTTTCTAATAGAAAGGTCACTTGCACGACTGATTTGTTTATCCTGGATCGTTTCGCTTCAGAAATGAAGAAAGTAAATGTGACCGGAGTTTTGTCATTGAGGTACTGAGTTTTAGACCTTTAGATTTGTAAAGTTCATAACTATTGACATCGTCCATGAGTGGCCATTATTTGGTATTCCTGAACAAATAATCCAGTTTAAAATTTACTCAACAACTATAAGACATTGTTAGCTGGTTCCCGTGAACCAGTCTCTTGGAGGCAGTAAAGATGTTTGAAGGGTCACTTATCACTTCTTCCTTCGTTATCTAGGTCGGGTGATGGCGGAATATTTCGTGAATTATAATACCGGCCTTCTTGTATTGTGTACATCCTGTAATCAGGTGCTGCTTCCAGATAAGATGGTATACTTGTAGTCGTAATGAGTGAGTAAATGGCTTGTTTGGTCTCGGCGTTTGTCACATCTGGGAAACATCCCACAAAGATAGACATGAGTCGGATTTGAACCCACAACCTGGACGTTCGCTGTGCAATACTCTATCCAGTGCGCTATATCAGTGCACTTTGCTCGTACTCGTAGACTGGTAAGACTACTGATCGATATTTTTGTTAATAATAAAGAACATCCCGGTCACATCCTAGGCTGGCCATTTGAATGAATTCGTGCTTGCATAATTACGTGCTCTGCACTTCGTAATTTCATAATTTTGCTGCGAATCGCGTTTTTTGTTGTTGTTGAGGTTATCCACCCAAAAAAACTTTAATTGTTAATATTTTCTATGTTCAGGTCAAATTTTATTACAAGGCGAAATATGAATGGCTAACAGGAGCGGCAAAGTTTACAGTCTGCTCGTTTGTTTCAAAAGCTATTTATTTACCTGACATCATAGCACTCGTTCCAAATGTGTACTGCGCTCTGATCAGGTACACATTTTAGTGAAAATCTTTTACACATCCAACTTCAGATCACTTGAACATTATAATTTTGACTTTTACTACAACAATATGTGCCACAAGAACAAGAGGTAGACTTCGAAGGGAACTTCCTGTCTGAAAATAGCTACCAATTACGGATTAACTGTAATTAATTTATATATATATATATATATATATATATATATATAGAGAGAGAGAGAGAGAGGGGAGAGTGAGAGAGAGAGAGTGAGAGAGAGTGAGAGAGAGAGAGAGTGAGAGAGAGTGAGAGAGAGAGGTGAGAGAGAGAGGAGAGTGAGAGTGAGAGAGAGAGAGAGAGGAGAGAGAGAGAGTGAGAGAGAGAGAGTGAGAGAGAGAGAGAGAGAGAGAGTGAGAGAGAGAGAGGTAGAGAGGAGAGAGAGAGAGAGAGTGAGAGTGAGAGAGTGAGAGAGAGAGAGAGAGAGAGAGAGAGTGAGAGAGAGAGAGAGAGAGACCACGTGAAGTATTGATGTAATAACTTTCAAACATTGTAAACTATTCTTATTGATTGTAATCACATAACTGACGATTAGCTAAACATTACATTAATTTTTTGCCAGAAATTACCATAATTATGTATTGCTCTTTGATTTAGAGTTGACTAATCTGTTAATTACTGAAATTATTTGAACAAACCAAAAATACAGTGAAACTAATATTAGCGATGGTATTTTTGTTCTTCTTATTTCGTGGGCTTCAGTTTGTCATTTGTTTTAAATATTAGACAGAAACAAAAACATCAACCTGATATAAAATTGATTCCGATCATTTAAACCAAAACCTTATAAGTTGTGGACTTGACAGATTGAAACATCAAACATAAAATGCACTATTACTCGTATGAGCTTGCTAAAGATATATAACTATTATCATAAAGAGACCGGGGCGCCTCCGTTGTCTAGTGGTAGCGTGTTGGACCACAGATCATTACCACCCGTGTTCCAATCTCGGTCTGGGCATATCTGAAAGTTGTTTCATCTTTGACTTCACCTCATTACCTTTGAGTATTCTTGACTAGTGTAGTTAAATTGTAGCCGTCTAGTTCAGGTTCTAATGATCTGCCACCAACTCTATAACCAATATAGGTGAAGAAGGTTTACACTGCATCTTTAGGAGCATCTGGACTATTTTGATCCCTATGTACGTCTTTCTTGTACCAAGTGGTCCCTGTATACAAGCAATTTCGTTGCGAAATGCATACTTCAAAGCACGTTCCTGATATATGTCTAAGGTAGGGACTACGGATTTTTCCATTCTAATGAGTTCTGATTCATCAATATAGTCAGGTAAGACATTTTCGGGCGTCTGTCCTCTAACTAACTGTTCCTGAAATGGTAATTCGGAGGGCTTTTTCATCTGTAAAGCACGCAGTACTGGATGATAGGCTCTGGAGTAAGTTGGACATTCGACCATAATCATGCGGTCACTGTTGTGTGTAAGTGACTTCAGTGCAGTAAAGTCGTCCACGCCGATACTTGCACCACACAATTCAACAAATATTATCTGATGTTTTTTTAATATTTCTGCATCTCTCGTCGATACCGTCGCTAAGATTCCATCTCTGAAGTTTCCCGACGGCGATATTAACAAGAGATTGCCAAACATAAATCTGGAACTGTTTATCCAGTTTCGGACTTCACTTTGCGGAGTGATACGAAGGGCAACCACAAGTCCACTTCCTGACTCAGCCACATGAATGCCAACCAGAGAAACATTGGTATTTATCTTTTATCTGTTGGTGGCATCTTTTGTTGAACCTCTTCATCGACGAGCAAAGTTCGACGATGTCATCTTTTAGACCGACGTTGAATCTAACGTTATCGTCATCGTGTAGGCGCGGACCACGAACTTGATGGAAGTTAAACG
>JAODUP010001178.1:90000-93215 GCA_025642065.1 Paralvinella palmiformis | reverse complement strand
GTAATAAAATTCCAGACGGTCTAGTAAGATGAGAGATATGTCACCCTATAAAAGATAATATATTATCCTGTGTCTTAGTCTATCGATAACCAGCTTATACATTATGTCTTCCCGTCTGTCTGCTAAAGTGACTGTCATTTAACGAATGGTAAGACCATGCGTCATCACTGCCATCGGGAAGCAGATGTTGATGATTAATATTTCTTATATAGAGCAAAACGTGTGCTTTAAATACCTTTACTTCAAAGCCTTTTAAATATATTTCTTCCTGTTAATAATAAAACTGTTATTTAAATAACAAATTGGGTCTTTAACAATACTCGTTGTCTAAAATATCAGCCATAGTTTCGAATTTTAGTGACAAAACTAAACTTAATGGCATCATAAAATTATTGTAGAAATTATATGCTGTATTAAATTCGTAATGCTAAGTACATTTCAAGAGAAAGAGCCGTTAATTCCTGCACGAACAATTTTGAATAAAAAACAATGTAAACAAACAATTAATTATAATAATAATAATAATAACATAATAATAATAATAATAATAATAATAATAATAATAATAATAATAATAATAATAAAAACCAGTAAAGTGACTAAAGAAACCCTACTATCAGGAGCTATACAAGGGCTCTGTAGAGTAATAACCGAATAAGATATTTGTAAAATTACAATAACTAATTTGAACTATCAATATTATTTATCCGTGAAAGCAACGTAATTATTCTGAGTGAGGCACATGCAAATATCAATTTCAGTCAATAAACTGAAATTAAAAATTAAATATTTACTAATAACAAAGAGTTCTGTTTCATTATGAATCATTGGCGAACGATTGGCGGCCTGTCCTTTAAAAACCTTCACAAATATATACTGAGTGTTTTAAAAACAATATCGTTTACGTTGTATTTTAGTCTCTTTACAGCAAAATCGACCGTGAAAACAATATAATGTTATAAATGGCTTTTGGATGATGACCTCAGAACGCATACAGATAAGCGAAGGGACCACTCAGGGCAGATTGACATGACGTTGTATATGGTATTAGCCGATTAGCTAAAAGCAATATCTAAAGCATTACATTACAATGTGATTACATCAAAATAGATTGACATTACACACCCATATAAACATGTAGTAATCATTTATTAAAGAACCATAATAAAATGATCAATAGCTATTTAAGTAATATCCTTTCTGTGGCTGGAGTACGTCTAGCCTAAGGGGATGCCTTTTAGAATAATCTATTTAACGTTTAATAACAATAACGTATTATTGTTTTTTTTGGCTTATAAAAACATATGAATTGTTATCTTGCAGATTTGTTTGATATACTCTCAGGGATTAATTGCCGAATAAGAAAAAAATATATTTTTTTAAAAAGGTATAAAAAATTTTTTATTATATATATATATAAATATATATATATATATATATATATATATATATAATATATATATATATATATATATATATATATATATATATAAAATTATATATATATATTTTTTTTTTTTTTCAATGTTTTTATTTCTGTTTAAACAGGCCCCTTTTGGAGCGCCATTTGATGGTTTATTATTTTGATGCGATAATGTAATAACGACTTCATATATTCAACTGATACATTTTTCCTTTTATTGTTTGTTTAAAGCCTTTAACTAAAAAAAACATGGTTTTATAAATTTATAATCTTTTTAAACAAAAAAAACAAAAAAATATATATATATATATATATATATATATATATATATATATATATATATATATATATATATATATATATATATACTTTGGATACAAATTTTGAAAATTTAAAACCCCAAATAAAATGATTAAAAAACAAAATAGAAAAATTTTTACTATTTTAAATTAGATTTTTTTTTTTTTTAAAAATTTTTAAATTTTTTAAAAATTATTTTTTATTTTTGTGTATGTGTTTGTATGTGTGTGTGTTGCGTGTGTGTATGTGTATGTGTGTGTGTTTTAGCTGTGTATAATAAGGCACAGGCACAGAGAATCTCGAACTGTGAATTCAAACTCTGGACGTTTCTTCAGGGCTGAATCCAGAGTGGCGACTTTTCTTGCTGAGACATGTGTAATGTCTCACCAGTGTGTGTGTGTGTGTGTGTGTGTGTGTGTGTGTTTTTTGTGTGTATGTATTAGTGTGTTAATATATGCATACAGATCTTTCCCCCCGTTTTGATATATTTCGCTGTTAATAAATGTGTTTTATCTTTACTAACCATCATGTCACTTATTATTTATTTAACTGATAAGTGTCATGGGGTGAAGCCTGCGTACAATAATGGACTATATATTTAATACGTGGTATACATGCACAACCTCAGACATGTGTAACAGCGGCGTTATTTAATGTGAAAATAACATGTTTATGTGCTACACGGCTGTTACCATCTTCATTAATTACTATTGTTATTATGTTAGACAAAATAAACAGAGACCTATCTTATTGGTCGTTAATATAAAACATTTTATGTATTCCAATGTTGTCGTTAGGTAAACAGGATCGAGGTCGTATAAGTCAAACTATTTTGTACTTTCTTCTATTAATGGCAAACTCCATTAAAACAGCCGAGTATCATGATTTATTTTTCGGTCACGATCGGAATACAAATACGGATAAGTGAAGACATCATTCATATAAGACTGACGGCACATTATGAATGATATTAGTTAGATGACCAAAGTTGTACCTAGAACATTAGATTACAAATCACATTTTGTCTAAACATATTATAATATTGTAATTTACAATATGTTTATATTAAAAAAATGAATACAATTAATAACGCACACGGCAACCTAATAATAACGATTTTTCTTAAATATTAATTATGTCTCCAATTATATAGTCCATCTTAAAATATTTATTTTCACAGTCTCGCTTCTTCTGTTCATCAACGCTTATTTTTAAATAGGCATTCAAGGTCGAAATCGTTTTTTTTGCATATTCATGAGCTATATGTAGTCATAAACAACAAAAATAACTGCCTACTACCACAGAATAAATCTCCTCTTCTCATATTGTCGTAACACATCACTGATTAACCTATTAACGTTTTTCTTCATGTGTTACACCTTGGCTTGTTTCAACCTAAACGCCATTTTCCAATGGTGACTTATGTGTCAGATATTGCTCATGTTGCATGTAAACATTAACGAGAATCTCTCAATCTGATGTTTCATACTAG
>JAODUP010001178.1:0-85000 GCA_025642065.1 Paralvinella palmiformis | reverse complement strand
TGTATTTCATTTTCAAGCTAAATAATTTCAATGTGGTATCGTTATTTTGAACCACCGATTCTATTGTTCGATTGTTCTATTAACAGTTTAGAAATCAATTAATTCTACGAAATGTATTGCTTCGGTTTCAAATAGCTTACTACTAAATTAGTATGTTTTCCTATCATGCCACAGGATCTTCTAGAATATGATTAGTCTAAGTTTCATGAGTTCAGTTCAGTTGTTTGGCCAAAGGCACTGGTCACATTTGAAACATATACCTGTGTATATGCTTAGAAAAAACATCCCAGAAAGATAAGCATCAGTTGGATCCAAACCCGAAACCTCGACGTTTGTAATGTAATATTGCAACTACTGCACTATCGCAGCACCATCTGGGCATAATAAAGCTCATTATACATACACAGGTTTATTTTAACACTTAGGCACTTCACACACACACGCACACCTAAATACGCACACACACAAACACACACACATATAGGCACCCATAAATATGAATATTTATTCTAATACTGTGAATCCTACTACATCTCAAATTAGTATTATTTCTTTATTTGTTATTTATACTATTATTATTGCGTGAGCATCTGATTATTAGTGATTTTATTTACGTTACACGTCAACAATCAGTACACCTTTATTTATTTATTTTAAATTTGGTGTTTTTTATATTTATGAATATCATCATACGTATTTATATTCTGGATAACTGCATTAGATATTACTATTACAATATTCCTATTTACAGAAAACATGTCCATAATTATCTATCTAGAATATAACAGCCAGCATTATAAAGAATTAAAGCACCAGGGATTAAGGTGTACAGTCCTTCTGACTAGAGCCTAAATACCTACAGTCTACCTACCTACAGTCTACATATCTGCTAGAGGGGGTGAAATATTGTTTCCGGAAATTAAACGTCAAATGCTCAATAACCTTCGCTGTCAGGTGCTTCTACCTGATGGCACTATGACGAAACCTGTAAACATTCAGGATACTTTTATAATCTGGACTAATCCTCTTAGTTCGATGCTCCAGGAGCAGCAATGCCGTCACGTTGGCGACTGGTTCACTCATCCATAAAAATGATAACCTGACAGGTCTTGATGGTTATGTGTTTGAATAACGTTTTTCAGCTGTGTGCTGTATTGGAATAGGTCTAAGTCATGTATACTAATACTGTAAAGTGCCTTAGAATTGCTATCTAGCTGAATAGGGCCCTATATTAATGTCACATTATTATTATTATTATTATTATTATTATTATTATTGTTATTAACCATCCTTGGGACATCCAACTGTTAGAAGATCTTGATGGCATCAAGTAGTATCTATGAGTTTGTATGACGCAGCAATTGGGCGTAGAAGAGGTTATTGTAGAGCAGACGAGAAAAAAAAAACAGTAACAAAGTAGATTTTTAAATACGACTGACAAATGTTTATTGATTTTATATTTTATTTCCTTATGTAGTAGCCCTTTAAAAAACCAAAATAGATACTTAATTATTTCCGGTTAGCGTTACGTTTATATGGAAGCTTTTCATAAGTAAGAATATTGTTTTATCCAGTTTGAATGTTAGGTTTGGTTTCCCAAATCTCCAGAATAGTAGATAAATAGCCATAGAAAATTTATCTGCGACTGCATGTGAAATGCTGACTTTACCTATCTTACGTTGGATCAGTATTCTTCTGTAAGACGTTGGAAGGTTTTTGTGGGCAGTCACCCGTGGCTCCTCCTAATACATGTGCGGAGCCAATGAGATGGAAACAGTCGACGTCCATGTCTAGAAACAATACCTCGGTTCAACACCTTGCCGGACACATCGTCATACAAAACAGGGAACGAGGTCCGGCAGAATGTTAACTGGGCATATTAAATGTGTTAGATTATACTATGCCAGCAACAAGGTAGTTGGTTATTACAATAATCCGGGTCTAAATAGCAGCAATCTCATTCCTTTAATGTTAATTCTTATGCTAATACATCTACTCGGGCTTTTATAGCTAGCTCTATACAAGTTATTGTGAGCCTTCGTCGTCGACATGTTAGCGATTTACTGAGGAATATTAATTCCCAGATCCTGTATGTCATCGATTTCTTACATACCGATGAGAAGGTTGAGGCCCGCTTATTAGTCCGTGGGCCCAATAGGCACTCCGCGCACACCCCCGGGAATGAATGAGACCTATCTGTTCTGGAATCTCTCCTAACATGAACAATGGATGCTACTATCACGAAATGGAGATGGAATATTTGTGTGACGTCATTTTCAAAAAGTGCCTCAATGAAATAGCGAAATTACCATTTCCCTTATAACTCGGCTTCTAGGATAGATAGAGACGAAATCTTGGTTTCTGCGCCCATGCATTTGAGGATGAGGAATCCAATAATGACACTGATAAATCCCTGTGTTTCTTGTTTACTCGGAATTTAAAATGGCTGTCATTGATATCATGAGTAATCAGATTTTCTGCCGTATTTGGACTTTCAGTGTAAGTAGAAAATTGTTCATGGGCTGTAGGCCTTCATTGTTATGTATGTGATTTAGCCTGGTGTTACCTATCGGCCATCTTAGAATTCAGAATAGCCTCCAATTTGTATTTGATTTTGTATTGTTGTCAGTCATAGCTACATAATAGCCCTTTCCATTATGTGGCATCAAAGAGGGAATATATTGAAATAGAGACCTCTATTCAAAGCTGATAAACGATGTAGCTTCATCAAATGATAGAAAAAACTAAATGACAGAAGGAAAACTCAGAAGTAGAATGACAAGAAATAATTTGTTGATTATAACAAATAAAGTGATTTATTATCACAACTACTATACAAAAGAGTAATTTTAATACGAATTTTCTTATAAGAATAGTTTGGTTCATCAGTACACACGATACACACGACTTGTGAAAGTTGCACAAGCGTTCACCCATCTCCAGGATTATCGTAGACATAGATTTCCACACATGTAGCAATTAATAACAATAAGTTTTCTACAACTCTTTAAAATAATTAAATACTGCAAATCTCATTTCACAAACTGTTATTGATCATTACGTGATGCTCATGATTTCATAATAACCAGATAATATATACACTCTCTATAATCACATCTAAACCAATCCACAATAGTATCACTCATTATCAACTTCTTAAACATTAGACAATTGACGAAAAATAATAGATAAACCGTAATATTCAAACACATAACAAATAAAGTCAGTCCAATCCAAAACGAAATATAAAATATATTGCAAAGTTCGTTGCATAAATATATTTTCAAATCATTGGACACGCTAACAATAAATGTTCAATCATCATCATGATCACTCCATGACACTACGTTTTCATCAGATGCCACATAAATTTGTTCAATTTGACTATCTGATGAGCTTATATCATCATCAGTAACCAATCGGTCATCTCCCAGGGCTACATTGGAAGGAATCGATGACATTACCTACTATTCGAGGAGAAGCAGTGTTTCCCTTCCAGAATAGACGAATGTAGAAAAGATCAAAAGAAGTAACTCAAATATAAATCTTCCACATTTTACCTCTACTGTACTCATGGAGAACAAGTGCAGCAATTTATTTGCATGAGGAAAGCAACAATCATGAGGAATAAGATAATTTTGATTCCCGAAATAATGATGAATACCTCTATGGGTGCATTTATTATGTTTAATGGGAAAACTCTCGAAATGTTTAACCAGCTTTTGAGGTTGAGGTTAAGGAGATATTCACTACGTCTCGAAACAAGTCAAACGACTTAGATCCACTACCGACTTAGCTCTTGACGAAATGTGTTGATCAACTTCTGCCACTGATAACGGCCATTATTAATAAGTCAATGGATGAATCAATGATGTTACTGTGTTTGAAACGAGTCACCATAACTCCGCAAGTGCACAGTGACATTGCTGAGGCTCTTGACGAAGGATCCATTAATTATGCTTAATATATCTGTAGCTTTTCTGGCAATCGATCATACGATATTAGTGAAGTATTTAGAATGTTCTTTTCACATCAGAGAAAAGGACTTAATTATGGCAAAGTTGTACCTGGCCGAGGGAATACAGCGTGTATCAATAACGGACAAAACATCATAAGATGTAGCTGTAGGTTTTCATGTTTATGTACCGCAAGGATCTGTTTTAAGACAAAATAATTACTGCATGTATTTCAAACCAGTTGGTGAAATTAATAAATGGCTTAATATTAAATATTACTGTTATGCCAATGATACACAAGTGTACATTACTTTAAAGCTACGTGATAGATGAAATTCCTTTAGCATTAAGGTAGGATCCAGTTATATAAATTATTACATGTCTGTGAGAAATCTATGGCTTATATCCGATAATACTCTAGAAGCAGGTGAATTACAAATAAAAGTCCTGTTATTATCAAATAAGAAATATAGGACTTATTCATAAGTACATAAATGATGAGACATGAAAGGCTTTAGGCGTAGTCCTTATAATATCTCGCCCGCGCTATGTCAATGCTTTGTTATATAATATCATCCCCTGTCTGAAAAACCACCAACAGGGAATGCAAAAAAAACCTTTGAACTTCTAGTGCCACAAACTCGGAAAAGAGAACGTTTAACAATAGTTTTATTTTTCTCCGGATGCACTGACTGCCGTTACGTTTCAGATTACTATTGGTTTCACAAATTCAAAGTACTGAATGGAAGAGTACCACCATATCTAAGCGTGTTGATGCAAATGTATTTAGTAACGAGAATGCACCGATCTGCGTGCCCTTCACTTTTGACAGTACCAAAAAGCCCTACAACAATAAGCGGAGATATATTTTTCGAGTATCAGCTCCCAGGCTGGAGAATAAGTTACTAAACCATATTAATCTTGCAGAAAGTAACAAATATTTTGTAAGATTCTTAAAACCCTCTTATTTAAATTAGCCTATTTAAAATATATAAACCAGCGTATTTATACATAAAATGTGCTTGTGCTTTATGAGCTTGGAATGTGTTTTAATTATGTTTTTAATATGTAAAGCACCATAGAGAATATTCAAGTTGACTTAAGGCTTATATACAATATTATTAAATATTATTATTATTATTATTATTATTATTATTATTGTTGTTGTTGTTGTTGTTGTTGTTATTCTTCTTCTTATACCCACAAATTGCGAAATTATATGAAACTATACCTTATTGTGAAATATTTGACAAAAAGAGAAAGGTGTTAGAAACAACAGTTGAAGATCATAATATTGATAAGAGAGTCACACTCCAACAGATAAAGCATATTACAAAATAAATATATAATCTTTGTTTTAACATCAATCTAAAGCATAAATATCCCGGATTTTCTATTAGGAAGTGGACATCATGCCTCAGGAGTAATGTGTTGGAACAGAGATCAGGAGTAACCTAGTATTAAGCTACTAACAAATGACTGGCTGTCGCTGCCTTCAAATGTTTTAAAAATAAGTTCGCTGTTTCCTAAACAAGGTAGCGCGTGTACAAAGAAACACACATAGGTGATGAATAAAGGATCCTTAAAAACAAACCCACTCAATTACTCACTCAACCAGGCAGTCACTGAAGAATGTTTCATCTTTCACATTGACTCATGACCTTTGGATGTCGCCTGGCTCATTTAGTGTACAGGGTGCCCAGAAGTTGTTATTAAGCGGCAATATTTATATTTTCATGATCCTATATCAGCTATATTTTGACATTTAAACACTAATAATTTTCATAGATTCATGTTTTCATTAAATTGACTTTCAGCATTTCAATGTTTCACGCAAGATTTATTTCAGATCGTCATCCTATACTATAACATTGCTTCCATTTATACACTTTGTCATATCCTTATAGTTACTTCTCCAATACCCATCAAATATTTCTTTTGCGATGAAAGATCCCGTTGTTGGTGTAGGTCTTGAGGCCAGGACATTGCCCGGAGGCTATAATTTCCGGTTACAATCGGCGACCATCTCCGGCCTGGAATGACCCGAGTTATCATTTGTCGTATCCATGACAACAGAGATAACAACATTGGCCCAGTTGAATTATATAGACATCGAATATAAATATAACAAATAAAATATATATAAGAACTTTATATCAGATTGAAGCGTTATCTAGTTTGATAAAACGTCAATACGATTTATTGGTTTCTACCATCGGGTATCATCATGGGATGGTGGTTAGTTGAAAGGGTGGATTATTCATGTGGTTGAGGGGGTGAGAAATAAGGAAGTGACCTATGAAAGGAATTTGTTTCTGGATGTGGGAGTGGGTGAATGGATAATTGTGTGAGTGTGTTTATTTGAATAGGCGTGAATAATTAGAGGGTAATATATAGATACACTGAAGCGTTATTTTATGTTAAAACTCTACTCTTCCGTGACCAAACTGCAAACAGTGACTAGCGATGACTAAATATGATTTGGTCTATTTAGAAATAAAACATATGATTAAAGCCATCTAACAGTCAATTGAATATTGTTGACTTTTACCCAGAAAATTATATTTCTTTATTTCAATGTTCATTTCTTTTCTAAATCATAAATATAATTGAGTCATAAATACAAAACAGCTTTATTTAGGGTGTATAACTTTATAATCAAGGGAATAAACACACACACACAAACAAACACACACACACACACACTTCAGTGATTCCATACTGAGTTAGTGTACATTATCACGTGATTAATAAACTGTAATGTTTGTTAACACGCTGAGGGTATGTAAAAGGCCTAACTTTTCACTTAGGTTAGAGAAGAACTTCGACGCCAGACTATTCCGACGTGAGTCGATATACATGGTTCATATAGGTAGGATTTATTTAGTTATTCGAACCCAGAATAAAGCTGAGGTCAGCATCTGAGGTGTCGAAATGTTTTTTATACCGGTTTCTTTTGGACCACAGAAAATTACTGTTGAATGTAAACTGTGGTGTCAAAATAGTTTATGATATGTATGTAGCAAGTCACCATTGAACCACACGCACGTGTTGTTTGTTGCGAGCTGTGGTATCAAATGGTATGATTTACGTGCTTCCGCTTTTTGTACGTAGCCTGCATGTAGCCGCTTTCCTGTGGGCGTGACATATTTGTCGCGTACGAAAAGCGAATTAGCTGGTTCCCACAGGCTGATGAGTAGACCAGACACATGCTTAGGTATACGCACACATCTATCAATATTGGAGATATGGAACTTTTTATTTTGGGGATTTATTAATGTATGTATAGTTGTATTTTATATATATATATATATATATATATATATATATATATATATATATATATATATATATATATATATATATATAGTCACACAAATACCTACACAACAAAACATGTACTCGAACATAGATATTCACCGATCTATACACACATAAATATGTACACATGTACATACTAAGGGATACAAACATATCCCGCTCCCTCATGAATCTATTCCTTTTCAACACTTATTTTTATCAATTTATATTTATTTTTTATTTCAGCATCTCACCAACTCGTGTTTTTATATTTGATAGTCAGCTTGGTTATAATCATTAACTGTACCTTACTTACCTTACCCAATTTATAAACACAGAGTGTGATACATTGATTTCTGGCATGGAATAGTTTTGCTACACTCTAACCTGATATATTATGTTTAAAAGCTTTAATAGCAGAGATAAAAATTTAGAAATGGAAAAGGCATTTAATGGACTCATAAAGAAAGCCTAATTAAATCACCTAAGGGGTTTTAGACTTGATTACCTGAAACTATCTTGTAATAAGCGAAGACATCTGTATGATTGAAACATTTATCACTGAAACATTCTATCATTTATTTACTGATTCACCAAACTACTTCGAATGTCACTACCTAGTTATTTTAATCCCTTAATGAATTTATCCACTAATCAATCAATTTATCATCTAAATCATTGATAATCACAGCACTAACACTATTATATTTGTCTGCAGCTTTTGACACCATTGATAATTGTGTTCCATTAAATAATCCCTCTGCTTCGTATGACATATCGGGAACAGCACTCACTTGAACCCGCTTATTCTTAACAAACAAATCTCAATCTATAAAAATAAGGAACTGTTTTTCAGAGGCTAGTCACAAGTTTTGCAGTTTTCTCCAAGTCTCTGTTCTTGGACCGCTGATGTTTACTTATTATACCACGGCACTAAGCTCTCTTATTCACAGCCACAAATAAGACTATAATGTATATGGAAATGACACCGACGTATACATATCTTCATCTACAGCAGACACTGATCTTTCTCTTACCCAGCTAGGTGACACTCTCAGTGATATTTTTTGGCTGGATGACAAACAACATTCTTAGGCTCAATGCGAACAAAACATATTTCATTATTATTAGTACATCCAAATAACGCAGCAAAGTTACTTGTTTCTTCCCTACGTCCATTTGTAATCATAACATCACACCATCAGACAGTGGACGTAATTTTGACGTTACATTTGATGGCAATTTTAATTACAGAAAACATGTTTCTCCGACAAGTCGCTGCTGCTTCTAAAATATTCGTGACCTTCGCCGTATTGGTCTCTATACTTCTCTTTCAGTCGTCAAAACCATTGCTATAGATCTCATTACTAGTAGGCTTGATTACTAGAAACTATCTTCTTTATAATATTGCATCTAAGAATGTTCTAAAAGACTAAACGCTTCACATTCTGTGCCACTCCGGACATCTCTTCGTTAGATCCCTGTTCTATCTCACATCATTTTCAAACTTCTTTGCCTATCAAACACCTTCTTCCGGAGAACATTCGTATCTAGTTACCAAGCGAGATGGAGGGAGGGAGAGATAGATATATACTTAGAAGTATTAAAATCAGATATCCGTATGAGGAAATGTTAATTAACCATTTATATTATAAACCTATGCTATTAATTTGTGTACTCCGACTTTTCATTTCGCCAACAGAATGTGACATTGCAATGTAAAATGACCTCGATAATCCGACAACACGAAAATATTGACAAAAATTCCTATATCGTAACCAATTATAATCGTCATTGACCATACACACCGACACACGATGCTTCCATTGTCTGTGGCTGTGTAATAGCCAATCATAATTATTTTTGGCTATTTGAGATATTTCCTATGTGCGGATCATGGGTTAATCAGATGGATTAAGTGACACCAGTATTTCTTTATAGTGTCTGTAATTAACACACATAAATATTATCAATGGCTTCCATTCCATTCCATATCTTGCGCACTGTTAGTGAATATTAGTTTAATTACGGAGGTACATCTTTATGATTTAAAAGTGTGTGACAGAGACTACCGATATGTCACCGTCTCATATTCCGGCATTCTCTTTTTTATCCGACATATTATCATGTGCTAAACCTTGTCGGATTAACGGATTCTGACTGTATATGCATGTCCTATGATGGTGAGAGTGACGATACTAAAGGTGGTAGACATGATAGTGTTGGTAGTGATCCTGGGTTTTTGTTGGTGATGTTCGAAACAACGCTAACAGAATCACTGTATGTAGTCTTCAATAATGCAGTCATCCTACCACATTAAAACTGACTCCTTTCATCTGCCCTATTTATCAATCAATTATTCCCAGCTACAGAGCCACATCTAGCAATAACATATTATTGTTTATATCTTATCATATATGTTGTACTTGAACAATAAATAAAATTCTAAACATACCTCAGCATCGTTATCAGTCACATAAAGAAATTAACATATTCTTAATTATGTGCTTAAAAATATTAATTGTTTTAACATTGCGAACCTTTGCATCTAATTGGTTCCATAATTTAACAACTATAAAACTAATTGACATATTAACTCTTTTGTTTTGTCTTACAAACGTTTACATTAAGATTTCCCTTTTTACCAGACCTACTACCATAAGAATGCATTTCTTTTATTGTTCTGAATTGTTTTGAAAATTGATAGATAAGAGTCTCATTAACTGATTATATGTCACCAATATGATTATTAGGATTATTACCGACTTAACGTGCTTAGATTATGCTACGTCTTATATGTGACTTAAGATGTAACATATTCGTTAGGATGAAAGCCTCTTTTCTATCAATTCTGTATGCGGGTGTTTTTGTGGGTGTGTGTTCGCAGTCGCGCGTTGACATAAGTATGTGATTGCTGACGTTTCTTAATTACTGTACTTGAATCCACCTGTGTGTTTCCCTTTACTACATAACAATAACATTAAAATCATATAATAATATCCACACTTCACTAACGTATTACATATTAAGATCACTTCTCTGATATGCATTAATCTCCATTACTATTATATATTCTCGGTGAGTCGACTCATTAACAATATAAATGCCTTCTGATGTAAGTTGCAGTTGTACTAAGATTGAATATTATATATATATATATATATATATATATATATATATATATATATATATATATATATATATATATATATAATTTATTTATATATTTATATACAAGGACTAGATAGCAACTGCATGATGTGACTGGTAGCTCGGTTCATCACGGCTTTATAGCACCTGTGTTCAAACCATGTCCAAAGGATATTTCATCTTTGATTTCACTTAAACAATTGAAAGTCGTTCAGCCAATTTACTTTAGTAGAGGCACAAAAGTGGCAATAAGAAAGCAATATACAAAATGATTTTAAATAATAAATTTACTTTTCTAAATATTTTATATTACTTTTTATATGCGTATGCTTACATGTACACAACATTTTATATAAATTATAAAATGTAAAATATTCAGAAACTTCTAATTAGAACTGTATAACGTCTGTCTACACAAAATAAAACATGGGATATTTTAATCTGATACTAATAGCTATATCACATTTTAGATATTAAATCATAGAGACTCAGCAGCATAATGTTATTTCTTAGTCTTAATGTGTTGTTTAGACAAACAGATATATATATATATATATATATATATATAGAGAGAGAGAGAGAGAGAGAGAGAGAGAGAGAGAGAGAGAGGAGAGAGAGAGAGAGAGAGAGAGAGAGAGAGAGAGAGAGATAGATAAGATAGATAGATAGATAGATAGATAGATAGATAGATAGATAGATAGATAGATAGATAGATAGATAGATAGATAGATAAATAGACAGATAGATAGATTTATATGGTTTACTTTCAAAATCTCCCCAAATCCAGTTTTTAAAAGATTTCTTCGAAAAGCTTATTATAAACTACAGAAATTCTCATCAAAATACTCTGGGGCTAAATAATTCCCATTTAGTTTTCTTATAGCCTTTGACAGTTTATTTGAAACAAAGTAGGATTAAATTAGTCTCTGACAAAGCTGTTTCTTGCAATTCTCTAACCTGATATATTATGTTTAAAAGCGTTCATTATTAGACATAATAATATCAAAATTAGAATGTTGGAACTGAGGGAAGATCCTTTATTTAATCAGCTTTGACGTCTTGCACTTGAATATGTAAAGATAATCTTATAAGAGGAAATGGTTTTAGTCAGAACATTTCCTCACTTGGTAACTTACTAACTTAATCACACAGACACACACTCATTTACTCACTAACTTATTCTTTCAACCACCCACAAGCCAACTGACTTACTGTGACTAATGTTTCAATTGATTTTTTTTAAAAAAAAAAATAATATATATATTTTTATATTATATATAATATATTTTAATTTATATATTCAATATATTTCAATATATATATTCTGACCTTTAGATATATTCTGATATTCCATTTTTTCTCTTCCTTCAATTTATCCTTCTGTCATTTTGAGACATAATTAATCTATTTAATTTTGACGGATTTTAATAAGAGCATAGAGCTGTTTTTTGTTTGGCTTAGAAATTACTATACTATATAATTCCTTTCGAATTAGAGAGTATTTGTTTTAACAGGGGAATGTTCTTACTGAAGAAATCGAAAACTATTTACGTATATTTTAATTTCGATTTATCTACTGTTCATACAACGATCATAGATATTATGTGGAATAAATACAAATACAAATAAACATGTCTATACAAATTATAGTTATGAATTGTTTTCTCTAATAATAATTATATACAATATCATATGGCAAGTCATTGTTTGGTGAAGAAAGAGGTGATTGTTTCCTATTTGATTTATATTTCGCACCAATGGCTTGTTTCTGTAGATGACCTTCCGAATAACCTAAGTTAGATATATACAGCTTAGAAATGTTATTTTGTCCACAAACGTGTTGGATTTTTTTACTCCGTTGTGCATCTTTCACATAATTGATAATATGACATCAATCAGGGGGCTTCATCATATCATTGTCCTCACCATCATCATTGAGGCTATCCTGCTGCCATGTAAATGATGCCGATAAATAATATAATGACCGTTTTCGTAGTCATCGTTCTGAATCTCGTGAATAATGTTATCATCATCATCATTACCCATCATTATCATCATCAGCATCATCATCATCATCATCGGTGTCTTTATATTCTTGAACTGATTTTATTTCAGATGCTAATTCAGGCATTGCTAAACTGCATGAGATCAACTGAGTGGAATATCATCAAGTTTGTCAAAATCTCTATTGTCTGTAATTTGAGAAGAAATATTGCGCTTAGCGAAGCATTTCTTTCGTATTGATGCAATAACTTCTTTCATGGCGGCATTTACCCAGTCATAAGAATCTAGGAAAGATACGCTTTTGGACAGATCTTAAAAAGGCTGCTTGGTTCCTCCATTTACGGAGAACCGTGCGTCAGAAACGCTTACCATAATGTGTCTTTGGGAGCTTGATTATTCCATGATTTAGAGGTTGTACAACAGGAATAAAATCATGCTTTGATCAAGTCTTCATCTTGTGATTGAACGTTGTCAGCTAGTCCGAAAATATTGTCCCATTCGTCCATTCTTTCTTATTTTCTAAACGGTAATAGGTATTTTGCCAACTTCAACATTTTCTAAATATCAAGTTGACAACTGCCAGGTCAAACTCGTACACCTGATTAACACTCGGAGACACCGTTGACCTATTCTTAGAAGTTTTGCATCCAACACAAACTTCACCTTTGATCGAGTGAGATTTATCCGGGAGTGCAAATTATGTGAATCCCGTTTCATCCGTATTATAGCTATTAGGTGGTGTGTTGCCGTCCTCATATCCTCGACCGTCCCTGGATCAACAAACCACTTTCTCTACAGGTCGTTGCACGGCTGATATTGTGTTGTGTTTTATTCTTATTGGGGCAATTTGCCGAAACTTAGATCGTGTGTGCTTAATTTATGAGACCTTGATATGGTGTTAACAAGATTAATCCTTTACACAATCACACGCACAGTAGCAATGTATGATGAGGCTCGAGTATGCGCGCATATCAATCATCGTTTATGTGTGGGCCCGCAGACAGTCTCAATACCTTACAAAATGAAGACAGGTACAGGTCAATACAAACCATGCTAGAAATACGCGATATCCCATCTAGATTGAGATCCCTTTATATCTAGAGTGAAGTAATTTGTATTAGTACTGTTTTACTCCCTTTCTATAATCTATTTGTAGCTGTTATAGGTCTATAACACACTTTAAAGGGGTATCACATGGCTAACGAAGCTTAGCAAATATAAGTGTCTCGTGGTAAATATTAGCAATAGTCTTCTGTCCCCTTGCAATTTGTTCCCAAAAAACCTAAACACGTCACCGATATATATATATATATATATATATATATATATATATATATATATATATATATATATATATATATATATATATATATATATATATATATATTTTCATACACACATCCCTTTACTTTCCCAAAACAAAACAATCTCTATGTGGTAAATATTTCTCCAGTATAAGTCTTCCCATGCCTTCTCTAAACTTGGTCATCCACGGAATTAAAACTGTTCCACCTTTTCTCCCCGTGTTATTGTTCTTCTTTACAACAATCTAATTTTTTCTATACATTTTATGGTTAAATGGTAAATTATTTTTTTTTCTTCTCAAGACTTTCCCTTTCCCATAAATAAATAACATTAATTTATTTTTAAAAATATTTGAAAAAATTTTATATATATATATATATATATATATATATATATATATATATATATATATATATATATATATATATTTCCTGCCCCCTTAAGTAGTGATCCAACGGACAATAGAAAAAAACAATATCGAATACTCAATGATATTCAAATACGAGACCTCGTAAGGTCTCACGGAAATGTTATTCAATAAGGTGTTTGTTCGTCAGAGTGGTGAGGTATTTCACACGTTGATAGAAAATAGTTGCTCGTATCTGAATCCCGTTATAGGTTGACGGCCCGTCGATTGCTAAAGGAATTAGTTCAGACTACAGACATATCCGGAATACCGACAGGTTTCGCCAGAGTTCCATTATGGGAGCTTATTTAACGTTTGACGTTTAATTTCAGACTTGTCGTAAGTTGATAGGGACATAAGTCGATCTATATTATAATTATCTTACATATATTATTTTGTTTAATTATATTATAATCAACTTTAAGTCGTACCGTCGGTCATAAAGTCGTAAATTGCGTAGGTTGTAAGTCGACAACTAGTTTTATATATATATATATATATATATATATATATATATATATATATGATGGTTCGTGTTTTACGGCCACTTTTGTGCGCATGGTCGGCTAAATGGGTCGAGCGACCTCCAACGATAATGAAGCTAATTCAAAGATGAAACAACCTTCAGATATGCCCACGCCGAGACTCGAACACGGGTGGTAGTGATCTGTCGTCCAACACACTACCGCTAGACCACGGAAGCGCTCTATAGTGACCTTATATTAGGCGCATAGGTTTCTTTGCGGCTAACTTTGGCTATTTATCGCTACCTATATATTCCCGTTATCTTCTAACAGTAGAATATCCATATATTGGCATGTACCATGAATAATCCTGCTTACACCAAGTGTGAGACGACATGCAGATGTAGTGTAGATGTTGGTTCATTGGTGGCTATTGTCGTTTTGACAATACATGTAACACTCACTTGCCAGGATATATATCCTAACTCATATATAGATGATAATGGATTATATAGTATCTTATCTATTACATATCTAACGTGCTGCAGAATAATGGCCTTTAATTAGTTAATTACTGTTTTTACAGCACACAGCTATTACGTCCACCATTATAAACATGTATAACGCTTCAAGCGTCCTGGCAAATTATATGGCTATTACCTGTGATTTGCAGTAATTTGTTTTGTCACGATTATCCACTCCTACTTTCGACTAGAAGTGAAAGATATGTTTATTTTCTTGTGGCTAGAGAAATCTTATTATATTACGATATCAATTGTCTTCCATAATGTCATTATGTCGCTGCATCTATCTATCTATCTATCTATCTATCTATCTATCTATATATCTATCTATATATATATATATATATATATATATATATATATATATATATATATATATATATATATATATATATATATATATATATATATATATATGCACACAGACAAAATCAAATATATAAAAGAGGGATTTAACTTTGCTGATTATATTACATTTAAAATCATCGTTTATACAATTGCCGATGTATGTGTGTGTGTGTGTGATAATAAATAATCAACGAGATAGACAATGAGTGGCAAATATTCATCTGACTAAAAACAATTTGTGCACATTTAATGTACCTGAAATAAACTGTAAAGAGATACACTTATCCTTTGACAAACTCTATTGTTTACAGTATTGTACAATCAGTCGTGGTCGAGAACAGCGGATTTCAGGCAGATCTCCAATACTGCGAATGGCACGTCTGGATTATAATAGCTATTCATTCAACAATTTTTCTATATCCGTTTAACCTAATTACTCATAATATGGGATAAAACTCTGTTAGCAGCTTAATACCCATGAAGATGCATGCCGGAGTAAGAAACAGCCACAGTCATCCATCAAGCAGCATTGTATGAATTAACGTTGCTCTTTCACATACTAAATATTTCACTGATTCACGTTATCAATTAACAGGTATTCAGTATTTCGATATTTCACGTAATACTTATTTCATTGCGTCAGATCATTATAAATAAATTAGTATATGTTTACACTTTGGCCAATCATTATTGTTAAATCGTGTATGTGACGATGGAATAAGATATCTAGCAGCAATGATTCTTCAATAAGCAATATTCATATGCAGATTTTCAGGCTAGAACATCAGCCGGCGGCTTTAATTTCCGGCTACTTTCGACGACCTTCTCTAGCCTGAAGTTACCTGATTGATTGAGTTGAATGAGTGTGTATGCCTTAGTGCGCGAAGAACAAGATATTGATATATGGAATGAGAGAGTGATATCAGGAATGTGTTAATTAGTGAGTTAGTTAGTTAGTCAATTAACGAGTGAACGATAGAGTAAGTGATTGATTCTGTGATATATATATATATATATATATATATATATATATATACATATATATGATCAATTTATTTCAAGTTTTGCATAGCTAAGCCTTATTGACTAAGCCATTAAACAATTTAAGTGAGTCTTGCCTGCGGTTATTCCAGCATCAAAGACATTGTACATATTTCCGGTAAACCTTTCATCACTACACGTTATAGTTGTTACAGACAATTAGGGCCCAAAGCCATTATCTCCAATATATTACACAATAATAGCATTATTATCTGTCACCAAGAAAGACAATTATTAACCGCTATTGTTGTAATTTTGATTGTATACAGAAACTAAACTAGACAAATATGTTAATTAGATATATCATAACTTAGTATTCACCCATATTTCATATTTTGTTCATGCCGTTTTCGTGGTTTTATATATATATATATATATATATATATATATATATATATATATATATATATATATATATATATAATTATAATTATACGTGATATGATCCATGTTCTTTCTAACGTGAAATCGTGAAAACCAATTAGTTCTCTTCCACTGGATTTGAAACAGCTAACTTTGATTAAAATGTTTGACACCTGGCATTCAACTTATATAATCGCTGTTTGTAACCAAACTACCTACAGTCGTGGTGTCTTGGAATAAGCCTTAGATTAAGGCAGTTGCGATCATGTTTGTGTTAATACTCTAAGCAGCCCTATTTATAGCTAATTGTCAGCTACTGTCTCTTACTTAAAAGCAATACAATATATATATATAAATATATATATGTGTGTGTGTGTGTGTGTGTGTCTGGCTGTGTGTGTGTGTATGTGTGTGTGTATGCATGTATATATATATATATATATATATATATATATATATATATATATATATATATATATATATATAGTATTTAATTATATTACAAAAACAGTAATAGCAGATGTTTCACTCACCCTTATTCTTGTTTCGGTTATAGATTTATAGATACCTCTTTCATCTACATGTGTCTTGATGTTTTCTTGGGTGTTTGAGAAGTGTAATGACATTTAAAGTCCTCAACCTATATAAGTTATAAATTAACGATGTTCTATATTCACTTGATCAGAATACTAATCTTTTCCACACCTGAACCAGGTAATATTGATTATCTCATGTATAACATGATCAACTGACATCTTACATCGTGTACATTAATCCAATTATCCTTCTACTGGACCCCTATGACTATATTAATTAACAAACATAATCCCTTGTTATATAATGTTCACCAATAATGATAACTAATTATTAACTTGGAAGTATTAACTCTCATAATAAAATGTAGAGAAATGTTGCTAATAAGAGTAAATTAAAATAAATCTTCTAAAATAATAAAATAATTATATATATATATATATATATATATATATATATATATATATATATATATATATATATATATATAACCTGATATTTGAATGACTTAATAGCTAACTAGTCAAACAGACACCAACTGACTTAAACACTGACTCAATTCCTTAGATGTACTTGTTATTATTTATTGTTGGCCAAAAGCTACTTGATGGTGAAAGGCTTTTACGTTCGAAGTTTCCCATTTACCGACAGACTTACTTAGAAATGCACACTAACAAATATCAGTGTTTATGTAAATTTAAATTTAGCAACACACACACACACACACACATATCCAATGCCTTCTAAGATGTTATATGTAAATATAACTGTTAGAGGTCTGTTTTAAACTGATTACATTGCTAGGACTTACGGTTTTATATATATATATATATATATATATATATATATATATATATATATATATATATATATATATATATATCGTGATGTGACGTAGATGATAGAAATGTTGGTGGATATGATGTTAATGATAGTGATGAACCTGGTGATGATGGGAATAGCGTTGATAACTATCGACATGGTGATGGCATGATGATTGTGATGATAGTGATGCTGATGCCGGTGATGTATATTTCGTGATAGTGTTAGTGATGGTGGTGACCTGTTATAATATGATGACTACTACTACTACTACTACTACTACTACTGCTACTACTACTATTACTGCTACTATTACTGCTACTACTACTGCTACTACTACTATTACTGCTACTACTACTGCTACTACTACTGTTACTGCTACTACTACTACTACTACTACTACTACTACTACTACTACTACTACCCAATGGAGCATACAACGCATGCTGCCACTATAGGCGCAAAGCGTCACTCAGACGTATAGCCAGCGCGTCCTATCAGGTAATAACGTTTGTATAGAGATCAGAGAACCAGTCGCCACTTGACAGCATTGCAGCTCACGGAGCCTCGAACCCGCGACCGTTCGGCTACGAGTCCTACGCTCTAAACTAACTGGGCTATCATGGCTCGATGTTATCCAGTTTGACAATGTTTTATCGACATGTCATTGATATTTGTATGTCTAAATATTAGGTTTTAGTTTTCTAATGTTAATATTCGCATGATGGGATTTATTTAAAATATCAGTTTGGAATTACACAAATGTTATTTGCAAATATAGGGATATCTAGAGATTATCTTCCATTTTGCATGTTACCGTTATAAATGTTGTTTGCCATTACACCAAAGTCTTCCGTTAATGTTCATGTCGTGAAATCACATTTACTAAGCAGTAAGCTAAACATATGTAGCTCAGGTGGGCATCACAAAGAAGAGAAGATATTTAGATAAAATATCATCAGTACAATAAGTAGTCAGAAAAACTAAGTGTCCGAATCTTGCTCTCCTGTAGGATTATACAACAATCACATGCTTTCTCTCGTAGAACACTTTTGGTAGAATTTGTATCTTAACTCGGTTATTTGAATTACTCATGTAACTCCCTTTAAGCCCCGTTCTGTAATAACAACAGGAGAGTATTGTAAGTGGATCTTACTAATGGTGTTGATCAATAAGTCATGTGAGTTTAATTTTAAACTGCAAAGATATAATATATGGATAATTTCCGACGCCTAGCATCAACAGATAACAATGTTTTCAGCAAATCTCATCACAAAACATCCAACATTAGTCTAGAAAAATGGTATTTTGTTGCACCAAAAATACATAAATCCGTGTAGCCCGAGGTGAACATTGTGACACATCCAGAATCTGAATTAAGGGCCAATAGCTCGGACAGCTTATTTCCCAAATACTGTTTCATGGGATTATGATCCTTTTTGAAACTTAAGACTTTTACACATCCTGAAATTAAAGACTTTTCCGGAGCAAAATAATATACTACCGATGATAGAGGAATAAAGGAATCAATCATTGCTGCTTTATTGATTTTATATAACTATGATATAAAATAGGAATTAATTGTGTGTGAAATATTAAAATTCAGGTAGTCGTCGACTTACGACCTTGATTGGTTACCACCGACCAGTCGTCAGTAGATCTGGTCGTAGGTCATCCTGTGTTAAAATTACGTCACGCATATTATACTGTGTAATGATATTATGGTCATCTTTAAGTCGTACGACCGATCGCTAAGTCGAACTCCCACAAGTTGCGTAAGTCCTAAGTCAATGACTACATGTATTGCAATCGTGAAATAACTGTGTTTGTTAAAGATTGGTAGGTAGTCAATTTTGTAATTGTAACTCTAGGATAGACAAATGGATATTTTTAAAGTTCTTCTATACATTTACACCATGTTAAATGTTTTAATTACAATTATTAACATACAAATATCGGTTTATTATAATTATCAACATAGGAATATTGTATTTGTTTGAAATACATATCTCAGTTCTAGAAACATTATTATATATGATACGAAGATATTCGGAGACAACATCTTATCATAGGTATTAATACCTGACATTACTTGATGAGTGAATATGTCTTTTCTTTTTCGTCTTCCTTCGTGATCTATTTTGAATGTGTTCGAAGTTTATAATTTTAGGGCATGATTGCCATTATTACTAAAATATAATTTAAATATTAGATAACTCAGGGTAGCATCTTGTTATGAACTTAATTGTTGAGTTAGTTAATAAATGACCTAGTGGCTGATGATTCAGTCAGTGAATAAATTACTTGGTAGGTGGATGGATGAGTGGGTAAGTGAGTGGGTAAGTGGAGTGTGTTTCTACTGGTGTATTTATGTAAATAAACAGTGCCTTATCCCCTTTTTTCCAAAGTCAGAACGTAGACAAGATTGTTAGTTTGACAAACAGTCAACTGTGTATTCATTAGTTTACAGATAGTCTCAACAATAATTAATAACGTTACGTGCTCGGAATTCGATGGGCTTTGCGTTTCCCACAAAATAAATAATTAATCGATACTACAAGACGATAGGTGGGTGGTCATAATGGCTAAGCCGTTAAGTATCAGTTTATTGTAAATTACTGTAAGCGGATAATCTCGTTGTAGCAGTTTTCCTCGTTGTTAATCATTTTAAATAAACAAAAAAGATATTACTCGCAAAAAGATCGACAGTACAAACCTAGCTACATTCTTGTTATACATTATGAAAACGGGCTCATAAATAAGTCACTTTCCCGGTTAAAAACGTTTAATATCCTAACTTATATGTTAATAATCCATGCTACAATAAGTCATAAAAGATAAAAATTGTAATACTTTCAACTCAAAATATGAAGTCTATTATAAAAAAGGTATTACAAACACCGACAGTAATGACAAACATGTCATATTAAAGCATCAGCATTTATGCCTCACGGTGAAGCATTTATCTGTTTATTATATAAATAGATATGTAGAATACTACACTATGGAACTAGATCGGGTTAGTTGTTGCATTATCCATGATATAAAACTAACGTGTTGGTTATTTCATGGCAGCTCCAGGGTAGCACACTCTATTCCAATGATGACTGAATAGAGTTGATGTTGTTAGAAGGCTGTAGGTTATTGACAGCGAATCGACAGTGCTGATCGATGTGACGAACCTTTCATCAACTGAACTACCGAAAACTATCCCAAGTTGTGTGTGTCAGAGCCCATCATCCACCAGTAAGGAAAAATATTCTCATCGAATAATGTTTCCCTTAACTACTCCCATATCCAGCGTATTATGACAAATGGAAATATTGCTATCAATTCTCGGGCCTTTATTTGGCGCTTGTCAAGGACTGTTTCAGAAATGTATTAGGCCGATTATCAATTGACACAGAGCACGTCAGAAGTAGATAAAGTTCCTATTCACGTCCATTACTGCCATATGGCGAACATTGGCCATGTATTTGGTCTTCGATCATTCACCCGTCCTACCACATTCAAACTGATTCACTCCATCTGCTGCGTTATCAATCAATTATCCCAATCTACGGATCCCCATTTGCCACATATGGACACTAGTGTCTACATCACAAAACCCCTCGGTATTGATCAACAGATAGACAGACATATTACGAGATGATATGTTACCAATATGATTAGCACTTACCAATTATATAATCTATGACTTTTGGTGTAGAACATTCTTTAATTTATATTATATTTTTGTGTTTATGTGTGTTTATGTATATGTATGTGTGTATATGCATGGGCGTGTAAGTGCGTGCTAATGCACATAGAGTATAAGTGCGCTGTGTACCGAGGTATTTTGGCGCTATGCACATTAAAGGGTGTTTCGCCATTCTCTTCAACTTATTGCATCTGCAAGTAACTCGGCCCTTTGGGTCTGCCATTTACACAAAGATTGGCCTCAAATAGCGACATACATAATTATTTTTCTTATATTAAAAATTGCATATTAATATTATATGCATATGGATGCATCAATTGAGTTCAATTGTGAGTATATGTGTATTAGCGTTATTTATATAAAATATGTAGATGACCCCCCCCCCGATATATCGACGAAGATCACCCCTTAGATCACACCTTACACACATTTAAGGCACATTCTGACACTCACAAAAACAATTCGTCACCCACTGGATCACAAATTTACTCATCCACCCACAAGCTAATTCACTTCATATTTTAATATCGTGTTCTTCACTAATTCAATCACTCACACACACACACTAACTCGGATCGTTCCAGGTTGGAGATGATTATCAATTGTTGCCAGATATGGTGGCCGCAGGATGTGTCCTGGTATCAGAATACTGAAAACCTATTACACAATGGCTTAAAGGAAATAAAGTAGTATTAAAAGTGATCAGTGTATTGAAAAATAAAACATCAGTGAGTGAGTGAGTGAGTGAGTGAGTGAGTGAGTGAGTGAGTGAGTGAGTGAGTGTGAGTGAGTGAGTGAGTGAGTGAGTGAGTGAGTGAGTGAGTGAGTGAGTGAGTGAGTGAGTGAGTGAGTGAGTGAGTGAGTGAGTGAGTGAGTGAGTGAGTGAGTGAGTGAGTGAGTGAGTGAGTGAGTGAGTGAGTGAGTGTAGTGAAGTGAGTGAGTGAGTGAGTGAGTGGAGTGAGTGAGTGAGTGAGTGAGTGAGTGAGTGAGTGAGTGAGTGAGTGAGTGAGTGAGTGAGTGAGTGAGTGAGTGAGTGAGTGAGTGAGTGAGTGAGTGAGTGAGGAGTAGAGTGAGTGAGTGAGTGAGTGAGTGAGTGAGTGAGTGAGTGAGTGAGTGAGTGAGTGAGTGAGTGAGTGAGTGAGTGAGTGAGTGAGTGAGTGAGTGAGTGAGTGAGTGAGTGAGTGAGTGAGTGAGTGAGTGAGTGAGTGAGTGAGTGGAGTGAGTGAGTGAGTGAGTGAGTGAGTGAGTGAGTGAGTGAGTGAGTGAGTGAGTGAGTGAGTGAGTGAGTGAGTGAGTGAGTGAGTGAGTGAGTGAGTGAGTGAGTGAGTGAGTGAGTGAGTGAGTGAGTGAGTGAGTGAGTGAGTGAGTGAGTGAGTGAGTGAGTGAGGTAATCAAGGCAACATACCAATATACTTTAATGCTATCTAATGTTTGTCAAATCTTGCTTAGGAAATAGTAAACTAATTATAATGCGTATGCAGGCCATCAACAGACTGTCATCTATTAGGAGATTAATACCCAGTTACTCTCCATCTTTGTTCCATTATGCTGTGTTTTTGATAGAGAGTCCGAGATAGATATATAGATAGATAGATAGATAGAGAGAAGGGTAGATAAATAGATAGATAGATAGTTAGATAGATAGATAGATAGATAGATAGATAGATAGATAGACAGATAGATAGATAGATAGATAGATAGATAGAGATAGATAGATAGAGAGAAGGGTAGATAAATAGATAGATATATAGTTAGATAGATAGATAGATAGATAGATAGATAGATAGATAGATAGATAGATAGATAGATATAGATAGATAGATAGAGAGAAGGGTAGATACATAGATAGATATATAGATAGATAGAGAGATAGAGAGATAGATAGACAGACAGATAGATAGATGGGTGGATAGATGGATACAAAGAAAGAACGAGAGTAATTTGTATTTGAGTTGGCCTGTGTCAGGCCTTTTCAAACAGCACAAACGTACACGCAGGCACGTACTCTGACGCACGCACATACATCTACACGGACGCACGTAAATTGATACCCGGGCATACATCCAGCAGTTTCAGTGATTATTTCAGTGATAAACTGCAATAACGTCATAAATTCGTGATTTTGAATGAAGCACATTATTATTATATTTAGAGTAAAATAAACGGTTTCTTCATTTGGCAAAACGAGATACGATGAATGTCTTTTGTTAGTCATCTTTTATCATTTATTTCAGTTGCATAACAAGCTTAAAATTTGTTTGATTTGTCAGATCACTGTTTACCACTCGCATTGTCTCCTTCTTTTATTCCTTATTAGATCAATGAGGGGATGGCATAATGAAACGATGGAAGGAATTATCTTATCATATTCTGAACCAGTTTCTCTAGCCATAATAATATCAATAAATCGCCTACCTGTATATCAGTAGGAGCAGTTAATAGTGTTAATATAAATTACTACAAATTACAGCCGATGTCAGCATAAATTGTCGAGAAACACGAAGCGTGAAGTACGTCAATAATAACATAGAAGGCTATACACTCTATTAAAAATGACTAACTAATTAGAAACCGTTATGCTCCTGCACGATATACGCATGCCAAGATTTGTTGCTGTACCATCCAGTGGCATATATATTTTCTGGCAAAAATACCCAGCTTCTGCATGTCAGTACGACATAGATTATCAAAACAAACAAAAACCATAGAAAAATGCAAACGTCTACACTTCATCTGGATTTGGACTCACATTGGCTATACGGAGTACTTATTCGTTGAGTTATTCAGGATACATGCCAATATAAGGGTAATCTATGATTAGAAAGAAATGACCTTATATAAGTAATAATCAAAAGACAACAGTAAAGAAGGGAATCCGCTTAATGAACATTTAATCTTTAGGTTTGATATGATAAATCGAGTGACCTTCTTTTTGGCCTACTGGAACTTAATCTAATGAGAAATTGGAATGTTTGCTGTCCACAAATCATGAGATTAAATATAAATCTCTCAAAAACATGATATTTTCATAAGAAAAATAATTTAACTAATAATAATAATATTATTATTATTATTATTATTATTATTATTATTATTATTATTATGGTTTGCAGTGTACATATCAGCTACAGACTGTGAAATATTAGTTCCGGAAATTAAATGTCAAACGGTCAATAAGCTCTCTTGTCATGTGTTTCCCCCGGATGTCGCCGTGGCGAAACCTGTTAACATTCGGGGCACGTCTATAGTCCAGATTAATCCGCTTCGCAAACCGCGGGACATCCAAGAAGACGAGGATCCTGGTAGCAGCAAGTGGAATCTTAAAACGTATATATATATATATATATATATATATATATATATATATATATATTAATAATGATGGTATTTTATATAGCGCCATATTCAACTTTAATTGCTCATATAGCTCACAAAGCTAAAATACATTTCATACATAATAAACTGGCTTAAAATTCTAAATACTCCAATTTAAATAAATGGGTTTTAAGAACATTAGAAAAATCTGGCTTTACCTGCTGCGAATTTAATGTGGTTTGGCAATTCGTTCCACAGCCTAGGAGCTGATGCTCGGAAGGATTTCTCTCCTTCCTTGCTGTGTGACTCTTTTTTTATCCTCAAAAGTAAATAGGACTCAGATCGGAGCATTCTCACTGGTATATATTTTTCTATCAGATCTATTAAACACGGCGGTACTGTTCCACACAATACATTGAATGTATGAAACAGTGATCTGAAACGTATAGGATGCCAGTGCCGCTGGAACAAAACTGGTGTTAGGTGTTTGAGTTAGTGTCAGCAAATGATCAGCTTAGTTCTGCACTCGCTGTAGGCGGTTTATCAGAGATAGGGGATATTATATAACAATGCATTACCATAGTCCAGTTGGAAAATAATAAGGGCTTCGACTAAAGTTGTGTATGTCTCATAATTAATGTACTTACGTATACATCCTATATTTCTTGTTTAATAATAACAGGATTTAACATATATAATTCACCTGCTTCTCCATTCCTAATATCTAATATAAGCCCTAGATTTCTTACAGAAGTAGAAGAATTTATATAGCTGGATCCTACCTTAATGCGAAGATTCTCAGTTTTCTTTACGTGTTGCTTGGATGAGAAAACAATGAATTATGTCTTGTCCTTATTCAATTTCAGCATGTTGCTGTTCATCCAAGTACTTATGTCTGCAATACAAGCATCAATTAAAGATGAAATATCATCCCAATTATCGCATGGCTTTAAAGTCATGTACACTTATGTATCATTGGCATAACAATTTAATACTATGCCGTTTAATAATTCATATAGTAAAACGGATCCCTGTGGTACACCAAAAAGACGACCTATCTGGTCATGTTTTATCAGTCACTGAAGCACACTGAGTTCTGTCGGCGAGGTTCGACTTTACCCAAGTTAAAGCCCTTTCTTTAATTCAAAAGGAGAATTCTAAACGCTTTAGTAGAATTGGATAATCGACTAAGTCAAAGGCGGCAGATAAATCAAGCATAATTAATGCAGTCATTGATCCTTCATCGAGAGCCTCAGCAATGCCACTGTGCACTTTCAAGCGAGCAGTTTCTGTTGAATGACCTCTACGATAAGCAGACTGGTAAATATCATTGAGATCATTGTACTCTAAGTGTTCTTCTATACATTTTCAATACGTTTAAAGATGAAAAGAAGATTAGAAAAGTGACGATGATTTTTGTTATCTCTTCCTTATCCCACCTAGATCTCTTAAGCAGCGGGGTTATGGTGGCTCGTTTCAAAAGCAACGGCATTACTGTCTCATCCATTGACCTATTGACAATGACTGTCATCAGTGGTAGAAATTGATCCACGCGTTTCTTCGAAAGCCAGGAGGGTGTCACGTGACTTGTTCGGAGACTTGATCGTTATGTCCTTGACCTCAACCTCAGAAGCTGGTCAAGACCTTTCCAACATATTTCCATTAAACATAATATCTGCATCCATGGAAATATTGAAGGTAACATTTAGAGTATCCGAAATGATCTTATTCCTGATGATGGTTGTCTTCCTCATGAAATAATTGCTGAACATGTCCGCCAGGAGTTCACCAGATTAGAGTTTAATTGTTTACTTCACATAGTTCTTAGTTAATTATATATATATATATATATATATATATATATATATATATATTATATATTATAATTTAGATCCCACCACATCTAACTGCATATGCTTAGGACGCTAAATTAGGCATGGGTGAACGTTCAGTAAATTGTGAAAGAAATCATATGAGGATTAGCTGTTAGGTTTGAGTAAATCATAGTATTTACTCAGGATTGAGACGCTATTTCGTTATAGTCCAGTAAAAACCCACTGTACAGTATTGCTACTTTGTTTGCTGTTAGCTAGATCACTTTCCTGCTTCCACACATATAGGTTGTGTACACGGTTCAACGTTAGCATGTGTTCAACTGAAACTGTTGTGTTATTTAGCGCGGGAGAGCTCACAAAAGGCACAAATATTCATCCTGGTCGGGTAGCCACTTCGTGACGCCGTTAATGTACATGACATAATTTTGTTGTGTACTCAACTGAAACGTTTATGTTGATTGGCGCGCCGAGAACCCATAAAAGGAATAACTTACACCCCAAAATGGAGCTTAGATCAATCTTTCAACTGATTTTTTGCTTTAATTATGTATAGATTAATGGGGGTATATGTTTTAAAGGATGCAAAGGTTTTAATGTTCTGAGCCAGTGCTCTCATATACATGTTTCCTAAAACACACACACACAGTTGAAAGTTTTGTTTGTCTGTGTGCGTGCGTGTGTGAGCGTGTCTGTGCGTGCGCGCGTATGTGTACTTCTATTAACAAATTTCTATAAACGCATTTTAAAAGAACACAGAAATCCTAATCGTAAATTATAAATAAATGTGTATTGATAATAAATGTATCAAAACGCATAAACAAGGCATAAAAAACTGGGGAGCAATACCCAGTAATGGTACATAGATTTAACATATTTGAAATAGTTCCAGTTCAATTTCAGCTTTTGAATACGATAAACGAATTAAAGTAACTAATAACGGATTATCTTTATGTGTCATTGAGGGGCGCCTCCGTGATCTAGCGGTAGCGTGCTGGACCACAGATCACTATCACTCGTGTTCGAATCCCGGCGTGGGGATATCTGAAGATTGTTTCGTCTTTCACTTCGTCTCATTACCTTTGGAAGTGGCTCGGCCCATTTAGCCTACCATCATCATTATGTATCATTGTGACAGATAATATAATTATTATAGTCTAACATATTGCAGATACATTTCTTTGAATACCGCATTATGTAGTTATGAAATGTTTACTTGAAGTACGTATCACGTCTTTGATTTTGTAATAATTCGAGGCAAGAACCACTTAAAATCTTCAATGGCTAAATCGTAGAGAGCAAATAACCAAATGAATTGTTTAAGTCGTTAAACTCTCTCGCTCTCTCTCTCTCTCTCTCTCTCTCTCTAAAAAAATTTTTTTTTATATATATATATATATATATATATATATATATATATATATATATATGTGTGTGTGTGTGTGTGTGTGTGTGTGTGTGTGTGTGTGTGTGTGTGTGTGTGTGTGTGTGTGTGTGTGTGTGTGTGTGTGTGTGTGTGTGTGTGTGTTTTAGCTGTGTATAATAAGGCACAGGCACAGAGAATCTCGAACCGTGAATTCAAACTCTGGACGTTTCTTCAGGGGACTGAATCCAGAGTGGCAACTTTTCTTGCTGAGACATATGTAATGTCTCACCGTCCCTCACACAGTCTCGCACTCACAAATCAACTTCATATATCTCTCCCTCATTCTCTAATCACACACTCATTAGCTCATTCACTAACTCATCACACACACATAAACACAAATGCACATACACACACACACAAACGCATACACACACACACACACAACACATATATATATATATATATATATATATATATATATGCGTGTGTGTGTATATGTTGTTCTTTCCTCAATCACTCGCTCACTCACTCACTCACTCATTTCCTTAGTCATCGCAGGCCGGAGATGGTCATTGAGTATAACGGGATATAATAGCCGCCGACTGATGTTCTGACCTCAAACTCTCCACAACAAAGATGTCTTATTGAACAATAAATGTTTGATGTCTATTAGATAGACAACTTCATTCACCTTTACCTGCAAGAATTAACAATAATGGTATGATAAAACGAAAACAAGGAATAATTGTTATATAATAATTGTTACAGGAAATATCGAAATACTGAATACCTATTAACTGATGCAGTTAATGAAGATTTTATTAATATGTAAATCAACCAAGTCGTTACTCGGCTGTGATCCAATCACAAAAATAAAATGTTCCATGTTAATGGCAATGTTTGGGTGTAATGTAGCCCAAATGAGTAAAACTACTTCATGTATCATCCAGAGAAGTGTAATATATATATATATATATATATATATATATATGAGAGAGAGAGAGAGAGAGGGGGGGGAGAGAGAGAGAGAGAGAGAGAAATAGAGAGAGAGAGAGAGATAGAGAGAGAGAGAGAGAGAGAGAGAGAGAGAGAGAGAGAGAAGGAGGACATATCCTATTTATTAAAAGGACAAACACATGAACACAAACATGTCTTTAAACCCTTATTTCTTATCTTTTGGGGTTCTAACAGCGATATTTAACCTTTTCCCTTTCTTTTATGGCCACCTTTGTGCACATGGTAGATAAAATGGGCCGATCGACCTACAAAGGTAATGAAAGGAACTCACAGAAGAAACATTCTTTACATATATGCCAACGCCGAAATTCGATCTTAAATGGTAGTGATATATGGTCTAACGCGCTACCAATTAGAACACGGAGACGCCATTTTCTTGCTGGACATAAGGCATTAAGCACAATGTTAATTACCTCTATTCTTCTATATGTGCAGCATAATGGACTGGAAGAAATCACAAATACAATTATTTATCTTGTACTAGAATTAGAAACCGCGACATTGAGTTACATGTTTATAACCTGGCATGGTAATCATATAATTCTTGGTTTATGTGATTACTAAAATGCTCTAAAAATAAGAGGTAAATTTAGCCCTTTTCTGCTGTTGTCATGTAAACAGATTATCGTTTACATCAGCTTGGTATATGTATTATTTTTCTCATTCGTCCATTTTCCCTCGTAACCATCTTACTGTTAAATATTTTTCTATCAAAAGTTATCAATCAGTATTTTAATTCATACATACAGTCGATGATATGTTAAGCTTCTAGGTACACAAATCGAATTACTGGTACTGATATATGATGAACATCCTAGCTTATCAATTAAATAACTGGGTAATGTATCCAAATCTAAACAACTGAACTCAATTCAACATGAGGATTGTTTTTGGGAAATATTTGTTTTAGATGGACTCGATGTAAGCAGCATAATATGACAAATGGAAATGGTTTCAGCGTTCGTGGAATCTTTCTTCCGACATTTTCAGGGACATTTCTAAAGCTCATTAAGAATCATGATCAATTGACCTAGAGCACAGCAGTGATGTATACTTTCCCTTAACTACCCCCTCTCTTCGCTGCCACGGGGCTAACAGTAGCCATCTACCTAGTCTTCCATCGTTCAGCCATCCTACTACCTTCAAGTTGATTCATTCCATCTGCCACATGACCCAATCAGTCAGTCCCATGAACGAAGGACCATTCACCGAACTACTTATTAATCCCTGTCTCTACGACTTGTGGCCAATCAATATTGATCAATAGAGCGTCATTTTAACCGATGATGTGTCACCAAGCCACTTATTGAATTCAAGGCTGCGTTAATGATTAGAAGTGAATTATTATGCAATCTGTCATTGGAGAAGTAACATATGTTATGAAATTAAGACATCTTTTATACTGAATTTTTCTCTCGGTGCTTCTTTCCCCCACCATCTATCTCTCATCTTTGTCTCTTTATATCGCTTTCTCTCTCTCTCTCTCTCTCTCTCTCTCTCTCTCTCTCTCTCTCTCTCTCTATATATATATATATATATATATATATATATATATATATATATATATATATATATATATATATATATATATATATATATATATATATATATAGAGGTAGTAATAGCGTAGCACTCATAACCGACGGGTCGCGAGAAATGTGTCTGAGTAACGCTTTGGGCCTATAATGGCAATATGCCTTGTATGCTTCCTTAGGAATTGAGGTTGTGCTGGATTGAAACAGGTCTGACTTACAGGTAACAGGTAAAAGGTTACAGGTAACAATAATGTAAAGTATCCCGCTCCATGCTGAATGTTAGCCCGCATTTAGTCGGCACTTATTGAAGCCAGGCTCGCAAAAACAACCAGAGTAATCAACTCATGTATTTATTATTTATTAATTGATGCAGCAAAATTCAAATTAATCGGATACATACACAATTCAAATTTATATATATATATATATATATATATATATATATATATATATATATATATATATATGAATTCGGATCAATACTCGTAGCATAGATACAACACGACTCAACCCCATAGCAACGACCGGCTTAAGCTTATTCAACTCTTTATCCAGTTTCAAAGAATGTATATGCTAACTAATTTTAGCACTGACTCACTTCCTCATTCACTCGTCTATTCTCCTAGTTAATACACAAACTCTGGCTTTCTCCGTTGCTGTGACAGTGATAATTGTTGGACGCATTTACTAACTTTAAAATATACAGTAGACAGATGAACGCTTTACTTCCTATTATTTACTGTTGACAAAAGGCTACTTAATGTCTTTCAGTCACCAACACATTTAGGTAGAAATACACATATATAACTATCTGGGGAAATAGAAAAACACACACAAACACATACACGCCGCTTAAGACGACCTATGTATATGTAACCAGTGGAGGTCTGTACAGAACGTATTATATGGCTAAGCAAGAATAACGTATATATTACTGGATGGTAAAGTTGGTGAGAGAAATGGTGGTGTATATGATTGTAATGATAGTAATGATCCGGGGAGGGGGGTATGGGGCTGGCATTAATAGTAATAGACATAATAATGAAGGTGATTGTATTTTTAGTGATGATGATGATAATTGTGACGGTGATGGTAGAAATACTGATGACGGTGATTCTGTTTTTTTATAGTGATAGAGGGTTGTTGTGGTGATGGTGGGGACTTGTGATAGGCATTATTACTCCTGCTGTTGTTGCTGCTGCTAATAATAATAATAATAATAATAATAATAAGAACAACAACAACAACAACAGTCTTTAAAACAATATGGAATAAATAAATATAAGAAAGTTTAGTAAATTGATGAATCTTCGTTAATTGTTTCTATTGGTGTTTAATATCGGGAATACTTTCATCGATATGTCATTGCTGTTGATTATGATTATATGTTTTATGGCCACTTTTGTGCATATGGTAGGCTAAATGGGCCGAGCGACCTCCGAAGATACTGAAGCGAAGTCAAAGATGAAACAATTTCAGATATACCCACGCCGAGATTCGGACACTTGTGGTTGTGATTTGTGGTTCAACACGATACCGCTTGACCACGGAGGCGCCATCGGCATGTCATTGCCACAACAGGGTTTCAATATTAGGTTTGTGCTTTTTAATATAGCATTTATATACTTGGATATATTTAAGATATAATATTTTTATAGACTTTGGGATATATACAAATCATCTTCAATTTTAAGTGTTACTATTATAACTGTTGTTGCCACTTATGACAAAATCTTACGTTTATCTTCATGTCATTAAATCACGTTTGTTAAGCCGTGAACTAAATATATGAAATTCAAATGGGAACCATACAAATAATAGTTATATTAAGAACTAATTTAAGTTATATGACAATAATAACCTGCTTACTTTTGAGGAGAAAGAGACGGGGATATCCTTCAGGAATTATATTGTACAAAGGTTTAATTGATCCCATGATATCGTCTATCGTCACCTAAATGAAATAAAAAACTTTTGTGAACTTATTAAACTTCTATCTTATTAGTATAACTCGCCATAAACAGGCCACGCTCTTTGGTATGTTCATGACACGAAATGAAAATTAATGTTCTACAAGGATCGATAGGTATCAGTAGTCAAAGCAGTCGGTAACAATAGGGACGTATCGTAAGTAGACCTTCCTATAGTGGATGTGATTATTCTCAAACTGCTAAGATGTAATCTGTTGATTATTTACGACGCCTAACGCCATCAAGTAGGCATAGTCCATTTAGAACTGATCATAATACACCCAGCATTGGTCAGCAAAATTCCAAACCGCATAAACCAAGGGTAACATTGTAACACATTCCTAACTTTAATAAAGAGCTGACGAATCAGACAGCATATTTTTGGGATCATGCTTCACGAGTTTATCACCTTTCTGAAATCAAAAACCTTTTAAGGAGTTAAAAACCTCTTACGAAAATAGAGGAAGGAGGAACAAATAATGTTTCCTTCTCTCGTCATATATAACTGTGGTCTATAAAATAACTAAATCGTCTGCGAAATATTAAAATAGGCAATTTATTAAATAGCTCTTTTTGATGAGATGACATCCATAGCGTAATTGTTATATAATGAAATGCAAATTTAGGTCAGGTATTATGGATAAAGTTCAGGTCATATATTAAGCCACATAAGAACAATTTGATATATTGAATTTTTCTTTCTTCTTCAGTTTAAATAAAGCAGAAAATGACTGATGGAGTAGTTGAAATAAGTATACACTTTTAAATATAGAAAAATATAGGAATCTATTGATTTAGATGTTGACATGATGAAAATATGTTCAAATTGTTTTTTTTTTAAATTCTCGTCTGATATTCTTTTCTTAGAAATATGATTTTACATGAATTTCTTTTCTTCAAGATATAATCTTAGGTAACCCTTTGTCAGTGTGAAAACTAAGCTGATAGCAATCTAAAAGAAATATCGTTTTATGTAGCACATTGTAATCTTTTAATTTGTAAGACATCAACGTTTTAGTAAGTACACTCTAGTTACGATAACAATAACAACATGTAACCAATTCTTATAATTGTAACTAATCTTTAGAATTCGAGCTGCATATTATAATACTAACTGGCCAGGAAGTCTAGGTCAGCTATATGGATAGTATATAACAGCAACAAACCACCTTCCATACCGATACACCTAGTTAAATCTATTGAACATAGTTTGATTACAGTTAGCAACATATAAATATCATATTTATTTCAGATAAATCTGTCATTACTAGAATAATTATTATACGTGACAGACATTATTGTCATAATTGTGACATTCAAAAACTTATGTCACTAATAATTCACAACTATCAAAATGTTAAAGTGATCTAACATCACAACATGATTAATTAATTCCTACCTTTTAATTCGTCATCTTTCATGGTCTATTTTGAATTTAATTGACGTTTCTTTCCTTGTCAATTATAATTTGATGACATACATCATATCATTAATAAAACATAACTTACATATTAAACATTCAAAAGGATTTTTTATCTTACGTTTAGCTGGTGTAGTTACTTCCACATATGTATACATTTAAACACATACACAAACACCTATCGACACGTGCACGCTTGTTGCGAAGTTATAAATATTTCGGGTAAGGTGATACATTATCTAATTGAGTGAGTTTGTCAATAAGTGAATTCATAGATTAATTATGAGTCAACGAGTGAGCAAATTAATTGATAGTTAGATGGACGATTGATTGATCGATTTTTTGTTTTCTGTCGATTGAATAATTGATTGATTGATTGATTGATTGATTGATTGACAGATTGATTGACAGATTGAGTGAGTGAGTGAGTGAGTGAGTGAGTGAGTGAGTGAGTGAGTGAGTGAGTGAGTGAGTGAGTGACTATCATTTTCCGTATGTAAGTACAAATTAGCTTATCGCCTTTCGTCTTTCATAATCAGGTGGTAGACGAGATCGACCATTTCGCCAACATTAGAGAGACAGTCATCTCTAGATTAATTATATAAACGTAATATTGTAATGATATTAGGAAGAAAGAAAAAAAAGACGGGACCAGTGCCGAGTATTAGTTTAACTTACGTTTACGTAACTGTGTAGTGCAGTATATACTCTGTGTTTATCATATTAGGGATCAATACGCGCTACTTCTCAATAATGCTATTGTTTTTAGGAGAGTGGGAAGACTTGTTTTGCCAAAGTTCTACTTGTTTTCTGATGAAATAATAAATAATAAACTTAATGTAGTTTAAGGCCAAACCAGATAAACATGTTAGTATCAACATTACGAAATAATCTATCTGTCAATAGTATCAACAAGACATATGATTTTAGTTGTTAATGTGCTCATGATAATATTTATAATGAAATCGGTTTAAGGTTTGGAAGTTATTGTTTATAATTCTGAATAGATAATACGAGTATTACTAATAGAAAGAATGAAATAATAAAATTGTCTTGAGCAGTGAAGATTAAACTTAATGCCAACAGATTTAACTCCCCCTCCTAGAAACTCATACAAACACTCCAATTCTACAAACCTACCCTATACAGTGACTGTTGACCTGTATTAGTAATATAATCTTCTGACTGACGTCAGCATGTCTGTACCAGTTTCTTCAGTCCAAAAGATATATCGACCTATTAACCTATGAGTATCAACAAATTATACGGAACGCAGGATGCAGAAAAGGGCACATCGCGATATAAAGGTGGCATAAAATGGCCACGTTTAGCAAAACGTAAAGAACCACATCAATTTAGAACAACCAGAATGCACAAAACATATTGGAGAAATTAAATATGTTCTTTGTCATGTCAGCGAATCGTCTTTTATGTCTCACAGTACAGTATCAGCGATTTATTATATAAATAGGGTTTTAGAATATCAATAATAGAACTAGATCACGTTATTTGTAACATGTTCCAAGAAATAAAACTATTTCATTCACTATCTCATGGGCAGCTTGAGAGCAACATACTCTATTCCAGGACGACTAAATAGAGTTGGTGTTGTTGTTGTTAGGCTGTTGGTTCGTAACAGTGAACGGACAGCTCTTACCAATTATGACAGACACGCTATCAGCTGGGCTACTGAAGATAATGTCCGTTTGTGGGTCCGTCAGAACCCGTCCAGCAATACAATGAATATTCTCATCTAATAATATTTCTTTTAAGTGACATCCATTGAACATATATTATGAAAAATTTAATTTGTTTTATCAATTGTCGAGCCTTTCTTCGGCTCTTGTCAAACCCTATTTGATGCGCTTATAAGGTATTATAACTGATTGATCTAGATCACGTCAGAAGTAGATAGTGTCCATTATCACGTCCTTTGTTGCAAAAAGGCTACCGCTGGCTTCAAATTTCAATCATTCACGCATCCCATCACATTCAAACTAATTCACTCCATATGCTCCATTTCGCAATCCATCTACAGATCCCCATTTGCCATATAGTCTCTACTGTGCAAATCACTCAATATTGATCTGTACATAGTCATATTATCAAATTATATGATACCAGTATGATTATTAACATAACGACTTGCATAATACGCTGAAATTAGCAATGGCATAACTTATTACTTTAGATGTAACACGTTATTTAAGATTAAACAACTCTTTCATATTGCATTCGATATTTGTCTTCGTATGTGTGTGTTTTCGCGTGTATATGTTGTATGGGTCGTGAATATGTATACGGATATGAATTAGCCTGTGCGCATGTGTTTGTGTGTGTAAGCATTCATAAATAATTACTTTGTGATTAAATGTTCAGGTAAAATGATAATTAACTAATAGGTTTGAACTAATAGTAGCTAAACGTTAATAATTAACGTAAACCTCATCAGATGAGAGAGGTGGTACTGAGTGGGTGTAGATAGATAACACACACACACACAGACATATAGATAAATAGAGAGACAGAGAGAGAGAGAGAGAGAGAGAGATAGTCACATACACACATACACACACACAAAACACAACCATATATATATATATATATATATATATATATATATATATATATATATATATATATATAATAAGTCTAGGTTAATTACACTCAGCACATTTAGTCTATTGTGTGTGCAAATGTGGACGTAATACAGCAACTTTTACAGTGAAAGACGGTTTTATATATATATATATATAACATATATAAATATGTTCGTGAATCCGTCTTACGCATATACACATACACAAATAATTTATAAAATGTATAATGTGATGCAGATTCATAGTCTAGCCATATGCCTCTATTGAAGATGGGGTGTTGTGTGCGTACAATAGGACAACAACTATCATGTTCAGAAACATCCATGAAAGAGAAACTAAATTCTAATTTAGTCAAATTCAGAGTTAGGAGAAGTGACAATAGTGGCTACAGTAGCTCCTCCGAACAGAACCAAGCATAACAAAACATTACTTATTCATGATATGTAAACAATAGAATTATTCATTGTTTAAAAACATCACGTTTATGGTTCAGAATAATGATCTAAACATCTTACTTCCGTCATACATCACCCGTAAGACATTGTCATCAAAACTCAAAGGACTCATTCATCTATATATATTATACGTACTATATATATATATATATATATATATATATATATATATATATATATATATATATATATATATATATATATATATTATATATATATATATATATATATAAAGATATATATCGGGCATGTAATATTTATTGGCTTTCTCTAACCTTTTATATTAGGTTTAAAAAGCTTTGTTTACTAAACGTAAACATATAGAAAGGGAAGATAAATATTACGAACTCATTGGCCAACCTAAATATGACGAGTTTTAGACTTGATTACATGGAACTTGATTATCTTGTAATACGCGAATAAATCTGTGTTGTTGGAACATTTTCTAACTTACTCATAGACAGATTGGTGACTAATTAAGTCACTCTCTCACTCATTCGCTCCTTCGCTCACCAAACTCACTGAAAACATCTATCCTGCCACTCACCCACCCACCCACGCACTCACTCCCCCATTCTCGCACTCACATTCTCAAAATACAACGTTTATATTATAATCATCCAATTGCAGGTAATTCATTTGATAATAAATAGTAAGTAATTTATTTATCATATTGTGTGTCTCTCTGTCGTGTTTATTGGATTGTTTTATCAATTTCTCTCTCACTCCGCCCTTCAATCTCTTTATTTGCATGTTACCATGTTTTAATCAACATCATATTTGTCAGTTATATCACACAACTGTGACCTCATAATTAAAACAGCTGTAAAGAGATATGCACTAATCATAAATAACTAATGATAACATCTCAAGATAATTATGTTTCCAGTCAATCAAAGGTGTTCACATCATTTCCAAGAATAATTAATCCATTTAAATTGGTTACTTAGTATAAGAGACTAACCTAAATTGGTTTGTTTTTCCGCAAATGAGTTATATTGTAGACGGTTTCCACAATCTATAGGTCATTTTAATAGGTTTGTTAGTCATTTTAAAGGTCACGGTACATGACTAACCACGTATAGCCAATATATGTCTGTCTGGTGGTGGGAGTTAAATTAGCTTCCCATTATTTACAGACAAAAGACAATTAACATAAAGTAGACTGTGAGTTAACAATCTCATCATCTCGTACTGTCCTATAGGGGACGCCTCCGTAGTCTAGCGGTAGCGCGTTGGACCACATATCACTACCACGGGTGTTCAAATCTCGGCGTGGGCATATCTGAAGGGTGTTTCATCTTTGACTTCGCTTGATTACCTTTGGAGGTCGCTCGGTCCATTTAGCCTACCATGTGCTCAAAATTGGCCATAAAACACCAATCATCTCGTACTCTCCTATACACATGTCAGTCGGTGATCGATCACTGAACTGTTTAACGTGTCACTGAGAAATATATCAAACACGGATTAACGGGTAAGTTTAGTGAATGTATCACTTTGATAAGATATAGAAATAACAGATATTATTAACATAGTGATATCATTTAATAATATATTGTGTTAAATGATAATAGTCTGGGTTGATAATGGTATAATTAGTGTGATGTAGACAATTTTCTCTCTCTCCTCTCTCTCTCTCTCTCTCTCACTCTCTCCTCACTCTCTTTCTCTCTCTCTTTCTCTCCTCTCTTTCTTTATCTCTCTCTCTCTCTCTCTCTCTCTCTCTCTCTCTCTCTCTCTCTCTCTCTCTCTGTTCTATCTTTCACTATCTATCTATCTATCTATCTATCTATCTATCTATATCAAATATATATATATATATATATATATATATATATATATATATATATATATCTTGTTATCTAAAACATCTTTAACAATATATAATATCTCTCACATATAAATAGTATTCCTAAAGGAACAAAGTATATATTTTTCTTCTCTAGACATCGGTTACCTTATACCTTCTCTACAAAGAAATTAAATGAATCTCACGGGTGAGAATGAAGTAGATTTCCAATGGAAAAAAGAGAAAAATCAATAAAGAAAAAAACGTTATTTTTAAACACAAGTCCTCGTAATGTATCTGTGCTATGTTCTAGAATAAGTTGTTCTACACCCGATTGCTGAGGTATATCACACGTTTTAAGATTCCACTTACTGTCACCAGGACCTTCGTTTATTTGGATGTCCTGTGGTTTCCTGAGAGGATTAGTCTGAACTCTACACGCGTGCTGAATGTCAACAGGTTTAGCCGGAGTGTCATCCGAAAGAAACACATGACCAGGGAGTTAATTGGCCATTTGACGTTTAATTTCACGGTCTCTAGTTGATGGGTAAGCTGCAAACAAACTATTAATATAATTATTACTAATTAGTATTAATTAAATTGTTATTAAATAATAATGCCCAACACATTTCTTTACAATTATATTGGTTATATAAAAGATGAGAATCAATGTCTTGGCTAGCCATCGTACCAGACATGGAGTCAATTCCATTTTGTCAATTCCAATTCCACCTCAAATCTATCAATTCCAATTCAATTCCAAATTTTCCAATTCCAATTCCAATCCCAATTTTTTTTACCCTGAGTAGGTACTCCGAGTAGTTTATATTCCAAGTAGGATTATCATGGAAGAAATATTTCTGAATTAAAACATTTAATGGTAAATTAATTTGTGAATTTAATTTTATTTTGCCCGTTCTAAACATTGAACGGTGGTAAATTCCTAAATAGCAATATCTCTATATAGATTATGGGTATGCTATGTGATGGTGTCACCGGGTTGTGGGTGGAGCCCATAGTATCCAGACCATTGTAATTGGTTAAATGCTCACGTGCGGTGGCACAGTCAATGTGCATATTGATATATATATATATATATATATATATATATATATATATATATATATATATATATATATATATAAGGAACCAAAGTTCAGGATCAATTTAGTTCTAGTATATTTATAACACCACATGTAAGTGTTAACGCGGTAAAATTAGCGCAAGTCTAACCACAAGGCGCTTTTAGCTAAAGAGGTATTTGATTATATCAAGTGGTAGATCATAGTCTTGGGTGCATCCCAATGTAAGAGTATGTTTTCTAATCATCAAAAGTGTATTTATATTCCACTGTCCAGTAGGAGCCTTGAAACGAATGTATTTGCTTAGCTCCACCCAGCAGGGGTCAGATCCTGTATTTACTTTCACAACCCTGCTGGGTACTAAACCAGTGACATATGGTAAGTTTACAAAATCTCTCAAATGATTATTAAACAGTTAGGTATGGGGACAGGCTATAGTAGTCACAGTTTGAGGAGAGGCAGGTTTTGGCTCCAGATTGGCATTCCTGGTGAGATGATAAACAGTCGGTGTGCCTATCTGATATATATATATATATATATATATATATATATATATATATATATATATATATATATATATAGGTATAAATCAAAGCTCTGGATCATTATGGTTCCAGTATATTGGTAACACCACATGTAAGAGTTATCATTGTAAAAATGGTAAATTAATTTCTGGATTTAATATTTTTTATGAAAGTTCAATTCCAAATTTCTCAATTCCAATTCCAATTCAACATTTCTCAATTCCAATTCATTTTTTTTAGCTAATCAATTCCAATTCCGGAATTGAATTGACCCCATGTCTGCATCGTACTAAACAAAATAGGAATTGTAGTAATGTCTGTACATGTGAAAGGACGCCACTTTTATTTATAAATGTCTTGCCAATATGTTTTCTCTTATTCTCTCCTTTGGGGTTCTTGGGAAGAATGCACACTTTCTGTTCACGAACATTAAAATGTTTCTTAACAGTTTTATATATTTACTCTCATAATGAACATCATTCACTTTATTCCAGCGAAGCTAAAAGTGATATTTTATTTGACGAATTTCTTTCTTCATCGTTGACTTTGGCTTGATGATACTATCTATATATTTCCTTTATCTTCTAACAATAAAATATCCATATAAAGGTATGTATCATTAATTAGTGAATAGTTCCTGTTTATATCGAATGCAAGACGAAATTCACATTTAGTCAAGATGTTCTCCCATTATTAGCTATTGTCTTTTTGGTAATGAATGCCGCAATCACTCGTCAAACTTGGGTATGCTTCCTAGCATATAAAGGCGAGACCGGGTGGGGCGGAAACTAAACTTCGCACGTATGTATCGTGCTACAGCATAACTGTTTCTAATTCAGTGTTTTCATAGAGCGCAAGGTTTTTCATGTGATCTATCACCCCATTATAAACGTGTTTCACGCTTCGTCGTTCCTGACAGGTTTATTTTGGATATTAACGTGATTTGCAGTAATCATTGTTCGCCCGATTAACTTCTCCTACTAAAAGTCAATGACGTATTTATATTTCTCTTACGATTTGTCTTCCATCATGTCGTTATATGATCCCATCATTGCTCCAACGAGGAATAAACGAAGCAGACAATACGAGATTTAAAAAGTGATTTGATAAAACAAACTAATTGTGCTCTTGTTATTTAACTGAAATCAACGGTAATATATATATATATATATATATATATATATATATATATATATATATATATATATACGTATGTGTGTGTTTTAGGGTACATAGTAAGAGGCAACAGGCACAGAGCATCAACATATCTAAACATCCTTCGAAACCTACCTCCATAAATATAAATACAACTATACATACATTAATCTAAAAATAAAATGTTCCATACCTCTACATATTGATAAATGTGTGCGTATACCTAAGCATGTGTCTGGTCTACTCATCAGCCTGTGGGAACCAGCTAATTCGCTTTTCGTACGCGACAAATATGTCACACCCACAGGAAAGCGGCTACATGCAGGCTACGTACAAAAAGCGGAAGCACGTAAAACGCATACCATTTGATACTAATAACACGACCAGTACCGGTTATAGAAATCTCTTTAAAATGGATGTGTTTGTGAGTTTGAGAGAAAGAGATAGTGGGACAGATAACACATTTAAATTCCTCATCTATGTAGGTAACATATTAATGTTGGCCTTTATTTACTCGATATCAATAATAATAGTCCTAACCTCACCCGGGTCATATTGATTACCTAATTTGATCAATTTATTGCTTACATGCTCTACACTAATCTAATTGTCGTTCTAAATGACCCCTCTAACTATGTTCATTAACAATTTAAATCCTTTATTATATAATATTCATCCATGATTATTACTAATTAGTAACCTGGAAGTATTAACTCTTATCGTAAGAGGTAGGGCAATGTTACTAATTGAAGTAAATCTTCTCAAATAAGACATCAGGAAGTGAAGATTAACATTAGTCATTATTGTTATATGTATAAGAATGGTTAATTTAAGATTAATACTATAATCCTTGGTTTCTCTCCCTATATATATGTGTGTGTGTGTGTGTGTGTGTGTGTATTTATTTATTTATTTATTTATTTACAGAAAGATAGGGGAGAGAGAGAGAGACAGGTCCAGTATATTAGTATTCGTTATTATTGCTATATATATGCCACTGACTACTATTACTACTACTAATATAATAATAATAATAATAATAATAATATGGGATTGTATATAGTACCACATTCAACTGTGGTGTTACGAGGTGTTTTACATAAAAAGTGAATAGGCTAGATAAAAAAACTAGATGAGCCGTTAAAATAAAAATAAACATTACATAATTTAAGAATATCCGTTACTAAACAAATACGTGTTAAGGATAGATTTAAAACCATTGAATGAATGACCATGTCTCAGTTTGTGTGGGAGTTGATTCCATAATGTGGGTGCTGTAATGTGGAATGACCGAGAACCAAACGTCTTCAGACTAGCTTGTGGTTTCAGCACTAAATTTGATCCTGCAGATTTCATTGTCCTTGTTGGGTGATATATCCATAGCAGGTAGTAGATATACGTTAGCCCATTACATGCAAGGCTTTATATGTAAGAATGATGACCTTAACATATATCCTGTATCTCACTAAAGTCAATGGGGGGGGCCTTAAATACAGGGCTGATATGTTCATATCGGCCTGTCTTTGACTCAATACACGATGCGGAATTTTGTAATAGTTGAAGCTTTTAGACGGCAGAATCCGGAATTCCGACCGTGATGGAATTACAATAATCCAGACGAGCAGTCACAAAGGCACGCACTAATCCCTCAGGGGCCTCAGGTGACAAAATATTCTGGACAGTTTGATTGGTCTTCAGCTGGAAATACAAAACTTGGCACACTCGCTTTATATGAGCTTCCTTAAATAGGTGCACATCCAATGTCATGCCAATATTTCTAACTTGTCAACATGTTGATGAGATTCAGTACATACTGCAATACTAAGAGCGGGCAGTTTGACACGAGGAAAAGCAAAGATCATCATTTCTCTTTTACTCTCATTCATTTTCTATTTAATTCTATTTCTCAACATCCAAATCCGGATAGCATCAATACAACACTCTAAAGACCTCACACCTTTACCTATGCTAGACAGGTCCTCGTGGTCGAATGAAATATACAATTGTGTGTCATCTGGGTATTCATTGATTCATACAGTCAGTCAGTGAGTATGTCAGTCAGTGAGAAAAATGCCGATTTATGTGTTGATCTAAATAAACATAATCTTATCTTGTTTACGTTTTACGATATCAGACCTTAGACGAGATCGCCAATTTCACTAACATCAGAAAGACAGTCAGCTTCTCATCCATTATCTTATCTACGACTTTAACAATAATTAATACACTTCCTTCTCTGAGCTCTCGGGCTTTGTGTTTCTTATCGAAAGAAATATTAGGCTATTAATAGAATATGGGGTTGATTATAATTGATGTTGGGTGTTGAGTAACGATTTAATTTACGTTTACTAAAAAAGCTTAGAAGTAAAAATATCAAAATTATCCTTGTACTAGTAAAATAATTAAATAATACATATTTATATTAAGGCAAAATCCGCCTGGGGCAGTCCCAAGCTCGGATAAGGGAGGTGGTTTGAGCGTAGTTTATCACCCCCACCTCCTAAAAAAACCTACTCGCTATAGAAAGGTTGTCAACAGAAGTTACGGAGAACTCTTGCCTGGAAAAGGAAGGGTCTTCTTCACGAGAACCTATGAAAGCCCAGTACAGAAGACTCTGGAAGATTGTGATCAACGTCCTATGTCACAGGATGGACGAAGGGTATAAGTAACCAATTTAAGCATAACACACATGAACGTCTTATTATTAACCTAACAAAATAATCCCTTTATTTATAATATTGACTAGATATGCTATTTGTTTTTTAGGTTGATATGATATTCTTTAGAAATAAATCCATTCGGGGTTTGAATTGTTGTTTATGATTCTAAATAGATGACAAAGTGTTTACTCATAGAAAGATCATGAGTATAAAACTAGCTACATTATTGTTATTCATTATGAAGAAAGGCTCATAAATAATTTCCATGTTACTAATTTATCCTAAAATAAGCAATAGGAAGATAGTAATTGTAGTAAATTCAACTGAAAGTATGACGTATATTATCAATAAAACAAACATTATTACAAATATCGCAAGTAATTACAAATAGGTAGTACGAGAAACCTGGGATATTGAATATATATTAAACAGTCTATAAAACAAAGCATATTAAACCTGAAGTTTGTTGATTTAGCACTTCGTCTCACAAACACCCACACACAAATACACAGGAAGAGAAGGCGTCTATAAATTAGTTCTATAGCTAGACTGTTAACCGGTTTAAGTAAGGCATTTATCTCAATAACGTCGGCATATTTGTGTCATCTTCCTCGGCACAAAATATTATCGATCTAGTAACCTGTATCTATCAAATACTTATATGGAAATCAACATGCGCTAGAATGGTACTTTGCGATATAACTGCGGCATAAAACGTTCTAGTATTAAAGAACCACAATAACAAAAACTGAAGAGACACAAACAAAATTGAAGAAGAAATTGAACCACGCTCGTTGTCAAGTCAACAAATCGTCATTTGCAACTCGTCCCACAGAGTAAAGAACGTCTTTGTTTACTATATAAATAGATCATACAAATACTAAAAATAGTACCCTGTCATGTTTTTGACTGCATTTTTCATTGGATACAATTCTCGTTCGTTATCCCACGCCGAGCTGAGAGTAAAATGCACTATTCCGAAGATGACGGAATAAAACTGATGTCGTGTTTTAAACTTATGGTTATTCACCGCCACTCGAACGCTTTGTCTACTGAACTACTAAAGAAATTCCCCATTTGTGTGTATGTCGGAGTCCATCCATCAATACACTGGCTATTGTCACCGATTGGCATTTCCTTAACTGGCTCCCGTGTATGTTATATTATGACAAATGGAAAGTTTTCCTTCATTTATCGAGTCTGTGTCCGGCTGTTGTTAGGGACCGTTTCGAAAGCTCATTAGGTCTCAGATTCGATTAATCTATAGCACGTCAAAAGTAGATGATGTCCTTCATCACGCCCATTGCTGCCATAAGGCTAAGGGTTGGTCATTCATTCGGTCATCAATCATTCAGCCATCCAACCACATTCAAAATTATTCATCCCATCTACTCTATTTATAAATTCATCTACGGAGCCGCATTTATCAAGCTGCATATAGTCAGTGGTGTCTACATAACTAAGCCACTCACTGTTGATCAATAAACTGCCACATACGATGATGCATTACTCACATAATTATCAATCTCATGACTGACTTAATGTGCTGAAATCGGCAATTGTATAAACGATGACTTTAGATGTAATATAATCAGCAAAGTTAAATCCCTCTTTTATATTTTATTTTCTCTGTGTGCATATATATATATATATATATATATATATATATATATATATATATATTGTTGTGTGTGTGTGTGTTTTTGTTCATGTTGTGACATGTATGGCATTTGGTGAATAAGGTCGTTTCATCTTCACTCAGCCTCATTGTTTTCTTGTTTACCTACCATGTGCAACAAAGTTGTATAACTATTTTATATATATATATATATATATATATATATATATATATATATATATATATATATTTCATTTTATTACATTCATATGGATATATTTCATGTATATACAAATAACATATGCAATGTCAAATGTGTAGAATATTTGTAGTCTATCCTTTGGCCTGTAGGGAGGATGAGCTCTGATTTTACGTCCGAGATGGAAGAGACAAAATTCCAATTTAGTCAATTAATAGTATCTGGTTCTAGGGTAGTAATTCTTTACGGTACAAAACCTAACATAAATTGAACTTATTTCAGAATAATTCATGTAATAAAAATATTAGCACTATTGTTCAGACTAAACATGAACAGCTAAACATCGTTCACTTGCCGTACATCGTAAGTAAATTTGTTTCTCCGTAAGTGACTACGTTATCTAACAGATAACAAGGTGTGAAGGACGTGCTATCTTTAGCTTATACATTATTTATTAATCCCTAAACACGTTAAACGTATGCCGCCTCTATGGCCTAATGGGCAATAGCGTGGGACTTTGCTATTCATGATCATGCTGTGCGAAAGGTCGGGGGTTCGAATCCCGACTATAGTAGGAGAAGATTTTCATCCAGCCAGGTAACTGGCAAAGTTTTCTTAACAGAATATACCATCTATTGCAAATTCGAAATATATTTAGAATTCGTCCCCATGATAAAGCAGTAAATTACAGACAATATGCGTTTCCCTCATTTGAGATAGTCAGCCACGTCAAATAACTGTCATTTTGGCTATTATTATTATTATTATTATTATTATTATTATTATTATTATTATTATTATTATTATTATTATACGTTGCAATGTGCCGTTGTACCAGTAACCACATGAGCAGCGTCATTTTAAGCCATTTCGATTCTATCCAAGTCTGTGACAATGTCGACAGCCCAATCTATGTCAGCATGTTCCATAATAGGTCTAATGTATGTAAAATATATCCTCTTTTGGGAACGTCTAGCGAGTAAATATTTGAATCGAGACATTCAAATTAAGACCTAGTCGACTCTGTTATCAAAGGAAGCAATATGCTTGTTCCAAGATAGAGCACTGATAATGTTAACTCGAATATACTTATGATGTGTTACTTTGGTTATAACTCGTACATCCATCGAGACTATCAGAGACTCTGATTTAGGGGGACTGAACGTCAAAGGTCAAGTTTTTGCCCATTGAATTATCGCTGTTAAATCATCACGCATTTCAACATTCTGATTTGGCCGCGTTTTACAACTTGATTTGTGTCATTTAAATATAACCAAAACACTAATGGTTCGAGACCAGATTCTTCGGGGTCGCCAACCATAACCAATGCCCAATTATGTATTTGACCAATTAATACCCCCCCCCACACACACACACACTTGATAGTGCTCTTGCAAGTAATGCTTGGGCCATGCTAGTAACGTGTCTTCATTGTTTTCAGCTTGAATAGAAACCGTTGAAACACACGATCAAATGCGCGACTAACGCCATGCCACATAACACCAGTCACATTTTCTTTCCTTCCGATATTGCTGGGCAAAGGCTATGGTACATCTCTATCAGGTGGGTAACTATTTTAAGTGTCCCAGAATGATTCACGGTTGCCAAACTGATATCAAGAAGGTGTTTTCAATGTATTCAAAAAATAATTTGAACACGATTTGCTCCATAGCTTTTCTACAAAGCTGAGAAGCGATACCAGTCGATACAATATATATATATATATATATAATATATATATATATATATATATATATATATATGCACGTTCCCCTAATCATATGTACACATACACACCAGATCAGATAGCCATACAGACATACATGAATAAATACGTATACGGATATATGGATACATGCATAAAGGTAGCCATGCATGTACAAGCATACATGGACAAACACCAATAGTCTTACAATGATCTACCCTTATTTCAATACTAGTAGGTCATTTTTATATAGTTTGCTTTCAAAATCTCAATAACATATTTCCAAAATAATTATATAAAACACTCACTTTAAAGGTACAGCAAAATATCACCAACGTTATATTATCCTAACGAATTCCCATTTAGCTAACTTATGGCCAAATCAAATATTTTACTGATTAACGGCAGGTTTACTAACATTGAGTAGGAGTATATTGACTGTGACATGGGATACTTCTTGCCATTCTCTAACCTAATAAAATATGTATAAAAGCTTTGATTATTAGAAATAGAAACATCTGATGAAAAATCCTTAATTAAATCATATCGGGCATCATGCACTTGATTAACCTAAATACCTTTGTAATACACGAGGCAATATGAGTAAAGAGAATGTTTTCTCGCTCACTCGCTCGCTCGCTCACTCACTCACAAATTCACTCAGTCAGTAATTCGATCACTATCTCACTCACTAATTCATTCACGTACTCACTCGCTTATTCACCCACTCACTCTCATAAATATTTACATATCTAACTAATATATATATATATATATATATATAAAAATATATATATATATATATATATATATATATATATATATGCGATGATTCCTATGATATGCATGCTGGTCCAGCAAAACCGTTTTTTACTTCAAATATAAGACTGAAAGAAAAAAAATAATAATCAGCCTTGTTCCACTTGTTCCACTAGTTCCCACCAACTCAAACCAGCATCAGAGCTGGTGTTATTGGAAGACAGCCACTTGGCCAAACAACAACAGGCAACATATGCATACATGAAATACCTTTATAAATGAAATATACGGTTATGCTATATTATGTATTAGTTGCCAAATAAAATATTTGATTTGATTTGATATATAGACCATAATGGAGATCCATTAAACTGTCAAACCGACATTTAAATTGAAGCCATACTAGATATCAGGGATCACGCAGCTAGATCCAGATGTAGATCCATGTATATCTAGATATTTATGTCAAAAGTCAAATGTTTTATATTAATACCGTTGTAGCCTCATTTCTCAATCTATATGTCACCATTATATCTAACACACAATAAAGAACGTAAAACATGGCTAACCGAGTTTAACAAATATATTTATGTGAGGTGGGGGGGGGGAATGAAGATTTTTACTAGCCTACATAAATCACAATCTTCAAATTATTCACAACCACAGGATAATTAACATAAAGGAGACGATGAGTTAATACTCTCCTCATCTCGAAGACCCCTTTACTCGTGTCAGTCTGTTGTCATTAAACCTTTTAACGCGTTAAAAAGAAATACATCAAACAAGGATTAATGAATGTCCTCATTGGGGATACAGCGATAGAATATAATGATAGGATAGTGTAAGGTTACTCTCTCTTGTTGTACGATAAGCGTCCTACTTCCGATTCTTACGACATTACATACGCTAATAGATTACTTTTGCTGCTATCAGGATCCCCACACGTTTGGATGGTCTGTAGGTTGTTAAGTGTCATTACCCCGGAGTATAGACGTGTCCTGAATGTCGTCATGTTTCACCACGGTGTCACCAGGGGGCAGCACCTATTAGGTTGGCTTACTCACCGTAAAACGTTTAAATTCCGGAAGTAATTTTACACGACCTCTAACGAGTATATATACTGAAACGGTAAACTGTAGACAGGAGGACTATGTACAGTAGACCTTGCTTTATATATATATATATATATATATATATATATATATATCAGGTACATATCTGAATCAATTCCGATAATAAGTATATGTTTTAAGATAACAACATACCTGAATATAATTCACTAAATAGCAATCGGATAATACAAATTACACACACAAATATATATATATATATATATATATATATATATATATATATATATATATATATACTTAATCATCTATGATTAATCTTTTTATAATGTATACTGAATCCTCAACATTAAAAACCTTATCATGAGTCCTGGATACTGGTTCTTGTTGCTGTTAATGGAGCTAATCAATTGAGAATGCTGTCAGTGACCTTCGCCAAATAAGTGTTGGTGTCTTTGTGTAGATGTCGCTGTGGAAAACATTACTCTATAATATGGCTGTATCTGCTTTATATAAATGTTGATCAACTTAGATATATATATATATATATATATATATATATATATGTCCACAGCGCCACCTACACAAAGACACTAACACCTATTTCGCGAAGGTCACTGACACAGCATATAGCATAAGACGCTTTGGTGCTAAACTATAACTTACATATGTAAAATTAGCTTCATCAAAATGTGAATAATGCCTTTCTAGATAATCCTGTGCTGTAACTTATACCCTTGTAATATTAATAAATACAAAGACAAAACAACGTCTTACGTAGCAACTATAGACGTCTAAATACTAGTTACACATTTAAGATTATTTTTATTTGAACCAAGGTTAATTTTTAAACCATATTTTTATGTATATACATATATAACTGTTGTATTACAATATTACTGTCCGGAATCGCTAAATATCGTATCTTGCTCGACTTAGAACACTTCAACAGACGTTGGTAGTCGGTCAAATTCCAAAACCAGCTGTCTCTGCGAAATGTTTCATATATATATATATATATATATATATATATGCGTGTATGCGTGTGTGCGTGCGTGTGTGTGTGTGTGTGTGTGTGTGTGTGTGTGTTTGGTGTGTGTGTTGGTGGTGGGTGTATTTGGTGTATGTATGTGTGTGTGTGTGTGTGTTTGGTGTGTGTGTGTGTGTGTATATTTGGTGTATGTATGTGTGTGTGTGTGTTTGGTGTGTGTGTGTGTGTGTGTGTGTGTATTTGGTGTATGTATGTGTGTGCGTGTGTTTGGTGTGTGTGTGTGTGCGTGTGTGTGTGTTTGTTTGCGCGCGCTTCAATTATCTATTTATCTCCTACAATAACATACGATTCATTATGTATCTATTCCCCAAAGAAATTACCTTGTTTTTATCCTACACATCGAGACAATTAATGATCGACCTAATCATGAATCCATGCACTTGATATCGATGAACAATGTATATACGACGCATAATAGAGAACACAGACAATGGAGCAGAGGATATAAACCATGGAACAGAGAACATAAACCATGGAACAGAGAACATAAACCATGGAACAGAGAACATAAACCATGGAACAGAGAACATAAACCATGGAACAGAGAACATATACCATGGAACAGAGAACATAAACCATGAAACAGATAACATAAACCATGGAACAGATAACATAAACCATGGAACAGAGAACATAAACCAAGGAGCAGAGGACATAAACCATGGAACAGAGAACATAAACCATGGAACAGAGAACATAAACCATGGAACAGAGAACATAAACCATGGAACAGATAACATAAACCATGGAACATATAACATAAACCATAGAACAGAGAACATAAACCATGGAGCAGAGGACATAAACCATGGAACAGAGAACATAAACCATGGAACAGAGAACATAAACCATGGAACAGAGAACATAAACCATGGAACAGAGAATATAAACCATGGAACAGATAACATAAACCATGGAACAGAGAACGTACACCAGGGAACAGAGAACACTAATTACAGATTACAGAATTAGGAACTTCTCTAATATATTTAGCTTTCTTCCTGGCAACAAATATAACATTTCAGTCATTAGTCACTTGAACGACTGTCACACTATTTACCAAACTGATTTATCCATTTCAGTATTTAGTTTTCCATGTATTATTAATCCTTGTCTAGCCTATCACTATGGCCTAGATCAGGCTTAGTGTTTAGTTATTGGTAATGTTAATGTCATAATGGGATTTACCTGATCTGTTTTTGGCCGACCAAAACTTTATTCGCGATTCTTTATGTGTTTGAAAACATATTAAAGCAAGAAACGAAAGGATATCAGCGCGAACCCGACTACCCTTAGCCGATGTTCCGTATTACCTGTGTTTGACTCAACGCTAGATGCAGGCTATCCGAAAATACGACCAGTGTATTATTATGTTTAGACGATATCTAACAAATACAAACTATCTCTTTAATTTAAAAAGTACCGATGTACACGGTCACGTGATCATAACATGTCTTCTAGTGTATCCATTAATGATTAGTCTACATCCACGTACATCAAGCAGCGAAGCGTTGACGATTAGGCATAAGGATAATACAATTGGAAGCACAATTAACTAAAAAGAAAGTTTAAAAAAAGAAATGCAGCTATATATGTATTTGCAATTTGCTAAATTCCGTTCCCTTCCGTTTGATGTTTCGTTCGTTTGAAATGTCCACGGGGAGAAAAATGCGAGTATATTCGAGGTATTAACTGACTGAGATACTCGCTCACTGTGATTCACTCACTGATTCAAGCATTTACTCACTCACACATAGGTATATTCAATTACTAAATCACCGTAATCCATATATTTTATTTTGTTTTGTGAATGCAACTTGATTATGGCTTCGGGACGTTACACGTGACAATAAAATTAGTTCACCAGTCAAAGTAGACTGGTGTTTCAATTGAAGATATGATAAATGTATGAAGAATATCTAATATCGGAAAGGTTTGAAGGTTTATAACAGAGTTAACACTGAAATTGGCTTTAATTTTAATTCTGCTGAAGCAGCCATCATATGTGGTTTTTAATACCATTAAATGCACCAATTAGCCGGCTGATACAATACTTCAAAGGTATCAGCTGATAATATTAGGTGTAGATGTATTAAGAAGTAACTAAGTTTTTTTAGCAATATCAAGGAAAGTTTCGCAGAAACCATGGTTTCATGTTTCCCTTGATAACACTTTTCGTACTTGAAATGTAATTGCAATTATTGCTAGCCTTAGTGCAAAGTATGGTGGCTTAAGTTTCGACTTGATGGTTCTTTTGTGATATAAACTATCTGTTTTCCTGAAGTGCACTTGTCCATTAGGTTGAGACGATCTGTAAAACAATGAGTACAGATAAGTCAGAGGATTTTATCTTTATCCGTTAAGAATATCTTGTTCTGATATGGAGAGGTGAGATTAAAACGGGTATAATTAATTAAATTTACATTTACATTTCATTAATGAAGCGCCCATTAAAGTAAAAGGCCCCCTGCTGCTCGATACTGATAAGCAAGACATCTAAAATGAGAACTCTGTGAATGAATTGAATATTTTATATTCGTCTTTTGCAAATATGCTAACTATAATATGGTAGAAAGTATGTCCAGTTCTCGATAGTTCAGATATCATATGACTGAAACTATGTAATATTGATTTAATTTCAATAAGCAATAAATTGATAACCTTTTATTTGTTTACTATTTCTGTTTTCAGTAAGAATGCGGTTGTTTTTTGTTTTTTTTGTTGTTGTTGTTAAATGCCTTAATAGTGATGAGCTGTTAGCGTTGTTGGTGTATTTCCTCCCCCTCCCCTCATTTCTCTTCATCTAATTATCCATATTTATAGATAATGACTAATAGTAAATATCAGTTACTTCCCTTAATTCTCTATGGCAATAAAGCCGTATGTTTATTGATGGGTCGACGTAGAGGAAAGTATCCAAGGCGGATAGGATATAACGAAAGTAATTTAATCACTCCGCCAATAACAACACCATTCTCTAGACACGGCTGTACATGTAGTAATGTAAACATTGATCTAATAAATTGCCATTGGATCTGTAATAAATGTGATGAGCTATCTGGTGTTGTTAAACGTGTGGATCTCGATGCCCTTTCTACTACGGAAACTCGGCTGACTGCCTACGTTTCAGACCATCCAATTTTTGGTGACGACACTCCAGCTGGGTATACATTTTGTATCATGCAGCTCGTTTATGAAACTATATTTCGTCAATGCTTGCAGCATTCAAACAGTAAACTATCTGAAAGAAACTAATCCAAGGTTATGTTATGTTGTTCTTAAGACGCACGCCACGAAGATTCTATTATAAAAATGGCAGATTCTACATTGGTACAGATGGTCGTGCCGATAAACTAAATTGTCTTATAAGAATATTGATCTTCAATATCAACATCTCGGCAAATCTGGGAACATTATCTCACGAAATGACAGTCAATAAAGAAGATATGGATATATAGCAATGAACCATTAGTGGAACAATGAGAATTCTCTATGCATCGAGCTGGTATCATCCCCTGTTATTCCATGTTGACATGCTTTGATTGAATATACTACCTTAATATGATGCTTAATATAAATCACTCAAAACAGTTACAACCACAAATAAGTGGGTTTAGTTTTAAAAACAGATTTGCCAATATGTAAAATATCCCGCAATGCACAACTTTATGTGTCGGGCCAAATAGCTACTATTCCAGTTGTCCAATATTATAACAACATAAAGATTCAGTAACTATTCCCTTGCAAGGACGTTTTCTGCTAAAACTCAGATATGAATAAACAGGTAATATTAATATTACAACGTCATGAAGCTAGATCTCATGAAATTCATCAACTAAAAAATAAAATAAGCTATTAAAACATTATGTTGTCCTGCCTATTTAATGGATTCTTTTTGCGAGGGTGTGGAGAGATCGACCAGATTGGTAATTAGTCGTTACATAGACAAACATGTGTACAATCTGTTAACGAACAATAGGTATAATATTATATCACAACATGATTAATTATATATCTGGCTACCATCACCTGATACAGATATAAATTTGTCAAAACTTCAAAAGGGCACATTATATGTCAGTGTACAGTTACCTTTGTATCATTCTAAGCAGTCCTCTTTATTTCGTTTTTACATTAACCATCACTCTTCGATATGTCAGGTATTAGAATGCTTTATTACGAACCTAGAATTGAATCAAGAGACTTAATGATCGGTATGTGTTCCCTGGGTAGTCGCCTCTCAGCCCTGTGTCACAGATATAGCCAGAGTTAAGGCTAGACAACATACTCATTCACTCTCACTCATTCATACACCAAGCTTTACATTTTCTATTCTGGGTTGTATTTTTAGAACTCGCACTGATATATTAGTAAAATGTTTCAAATTTGTACTTTTTTATCTTTGTTTTCTTTCTCCCAGAGACTGGTCTTAATCATAATTACAATATAATTCTGTAAACATCCATATTTAAGAAAATCAACAAACTGATGAATTGTCCTGATATAGATGTTAAAATAATAATACACGATAAAGTCAAATCGCAAATGTGACCATTAAATCTAAATAAACTAAGTAACAAAATAACTGATTTATAAACAGAGATGAAAATCAAATATACTTGTTATGATTACGTGTTGTGAGGTTTCCAGTGTCACTCTGTTAAATATTATATATATATATATATATATATATATATATATATATATATATATATATATATATATATATATATAGAGAGAGAGAGAGAGAGAGAGAGAGAGAGAGAAAGATAACGAAAAATAGAAAAATAAATCAGATGCCACACATTATAACGGAACAATCGAATAACAGTCATATGATTGGTCAACAAATCGCCAAAGCTATCAAATATTTCAGCCAATAATAACAAAGATAATCGACATCTGCTGCTGGCTAATCTTCTCTCTAGTACATTGTACCACATCATCAGTGTACGTTGTCCTGGACATTTTATCTGGCGTAACTCAACTTGATTTATATGGCGATGATAATTGGCATTGTCGTACTTCATTGCTAAAATTAACAAAACATTATATTAATATTTCTGCGTCATCATATTCTAATTTGAAGCGTGATCCAGCAATTGATATGGACTTCGTTGTTATTCATTCTGCAGATTTCATCAGCAACAGGAAGAATGTCATAATAATAATAATTATAATAATAAGAATAATAATTATTATTATTATTATTAGTAGTAGTAGTAGTAGTAGTAGTAGTTTGAGTAGTATAACAGCTACGACTGTCGGTATATTATTGATATTTAATCAAAGATTATTACTTCCCGTTCTGCATGATATATAAATACGTTTTGATTTGATCAGATGATAATTGAGTGCTTTAGGTGCTATTTTAGGCATTCTACTGATACCATTTATAACGTTATATAAATCTAATCTAAATAATGTCTTCGGTTCTCTGTGTTGGTCCTCGGGTCGTGACCTCGAAAGCCATTTATGGGATTACTTTTCGTGGTAGATGGTGTTATAAATAGCTTATAACTCTGTCTAGATAATAACTTAAACGAACGCAGCTGATATCAATGGAAACAGCAAACATAATTCTATGTTTATGGTAGACAGTGGCGTAGACAGATGAATTGGTGGAAGATATTGAGGTTGATTTTAATATTTGGTTATTTAATCGCTTGGTTTAACAGAAATGTGTCGGCCCATTTAGCCTACCTTGGGCACAAAAGTGGCCGTTAAACATCAATCATCATCACCACCATCATCTTAACAGAAATGTGTATGCAATTTAACGTGTTTCGTCACAATCATTTCTAGATCCACGACATATATCAGTAGCTCAATCGATTTTCCTCGTTTATAAATTGTGTACTCCACGATGCTAATAATTGGTAAAGTTGTGAGTAACAGTGTGACAAATTATCCGATGAATCACTCTTTAACCGAGGTTTAAGCTGTCAATTATTCTTTACTCACACATACATTATTAATTATTAATGTTGAATATATGACTTAATGTTTCCCTAATATCATGCATATGAAAGCCATAATTGATAATACATCACTAACTCACTCACTCATTCAATCCCTAACATTCATTGCTATCAAATGTCAAGGTGATAATCAAAGGATTCCATGACTTACGTATATATATATATATATATATATATATATATATATATATATATATATATATATATATATATATATATATATATATATCAGCTCGGTGTGTTGTACGCTATCCAGTAGATCAACTCCACAAATATAGGATCTGCTGTCAGACTAGCACAGAGCATTATCCAATATAAACCCAGATTGTGCCATGTCCAATAGAACCCCAGCTGCTACTACAGGATCATTAATATGTATTCCCTATTGACAGAGTGTATGATATATGTATTATAAATCTATAACTGTGGGTCTATCTGCTGAATTGATTGTCCTTTAGTGGTAGCTAATAGCCTAGCCTATAACTGAAACCAAGATGTTTATGTAGATGATCAATAACTCACATATATATCATGTTAAGAGTCCAATACAGTCTTATTGAAAATGCTACTAGCATCTAAATGTAATATTGTGATTTCAATTTCAGGATATATATATATATATATATATATATATATATATATATATATATATCGTCTGATAGCAGAGAATCAAAAAGACACTCTCTTTTATTAGTATTTTTTATATTTACCATTAGTTTCTCTATCTCTTTCTCTCACTCTCACACACATGCATACACACACACACTCTCTCGCTAGTTCTCTCTCTCTCTCTCTCTCTCTTTCTCTTTCTATATATATATTTTATATATATATATATATATATATATATATATATATATATATATATATATATATATATATATATATATATATATATGGGGGTGGAGTCCGTCTGCGTGTGCGGGATTGTGGGTGTCGGTGGTTATGGGTGTAGTAGAAGTGTTTGGTCAGGATGTTACAGATAGAAAATCCATATATAAATGTAAATAGTTCAAACCAAAACCTCTTAGCTGCTGTCACATTAAGCTTTAGCAAAACAGTGTATTTAAAAAAGAGCATTTGACGTTCTTTACAAGATAGTCATAAAAATGTAGTGCGTCTACTTAATCATAATCACAATCATTCTTGTGTCCTATTCATCAGAATAAATAGCAGAACAAAGGCACAAATACAGACAAAATGTATTAAACGAAACTGAAATATAACATGTAAAATGTTCTAATACGTGTTAATACGTGAATGAGTACAACTATTTAAGGCACAATGTGATTAATATACAGTTCGTTTCTAGGTCATCAAATATATAGAAAGTTTGGAAATTATTATCTCTATACCTATCTATCTATCTATCTATCTATCTATCTATCTATCTATCTAAATATGTATCTATGTATCTATATATATATCTATCTATCTATTTATCTATCCATCTATCGATCTTTATATCTATATATCTATCAATCTATCTATCTATCTATCTAGCTGTATATCTATCCATACACATATATACACACACATACATACAGCACGCTATATATATATATATATATATATATATATATATATATATATATATATATATATATATATATATATATATGTAGAGGAATTGTTTATTAATGAAAAGTAATATTACATTTAAATATATGTACATATTTCTGGAATATATTTAATGGGTAGAAAAATGTATTTCGTTCATCACACTCAATTGAAGGTTGTCAAAATGTCAAACTGTGTGTCGCATTTGATTGACTGGTGGATTGATCGAGCGATGGACTAACTGATTGCTACAAACCCACATGACAACACGAAATGTGGATTTAAAATCCCCAGGATAAGTTAAATAACAAGTATAGTTTAATTAATCCCTAATGAGGCCAATACTAATTTTGGTAACCTATCACCTACTAATACGACAATCTATTGATCAATATTCAATAGTTTGGAGATGTATAAGTAGAGTCCACATGTAGTTTGGTACTCAGAAGACAGAGCTGGTTGATTGATAAATGGATCAGATGAAACGAGTCAGTGTGAATGGGGTACGCTGGCCGAGTGATTGAAGACTAAATACAAGGTCATTATGTTGTGCTCTAGATCGATTGATTTATGAGGCCTAATGAGCTTTTGAGGCAATCCATAACAAAGACTGAAAACATCTTGGGAAAAGTATGAAAATATTGTCCTTTGTCGGATTAGTTATCTAGACGACAGATGAGTCGATCCAAACTGGTTTGGTGGATCAGCTGTGATAGACCGACAGTTTGAGATATTGATCAGTAGCCCAGTATCTAGAACAATGGTTATATCGATAACGACTCTCAGTTCGACAGAATTTGCGTGTTATAAATAAAATCGACTTTATTGAGCCATCTTTGGAATAATATTCACTACTCTCAAGTTGTAGTTGAATAACGAACAATTTACTTTCATGTCCTGACCAATTGTAACTAATAACATAAACTACGTCTATTATTTTTATGATATATATATATATATATATATATATATATATATATATATATATATATATATATATATATATATATATAAGTATAAAGAGAGACTCTAGTCAGGGACGAAATGAAAATAACGATTTAAGTACAAATCAATGAAAGGGGTTAAAACAACCTGGTTTATTTTCCTATTGTCTTTTGAGTACTTTTTATGCTATCAACCAGTCCCGAAGTACCCTCAATGTGCCTGCTGGGTTCTGTATCAGGACCTGACAAATATAGGTTAATAGGTCGATACAGTTTTGGGGTCAGAAAGATGAGTACCCGGGGAATTATAGACAAGGTGACGTCACTATCGTAATTATCGTATGATCGATAATATTTTGGGATCAGGAAGATGAGTAATCGAGCAAATAAAGACAAGCTGACGCACTTAGGTAATTATCTTATTTGCACAGATCAGTGGTCATGGTCTAAAATCGATTTGGGGACATCTTATGCGGGTTGATATGCAGCTGGCTCTACTAAGGGAGGACATTACCATATCGTTATGTGTACAGTTCATTGTGCAATATGTAGCAAAATATAATTTCAGATATTAGTAAATAAAAGTGAGTCACCTGAAAACAATCAATCTGGCCAAAAATTCCAAAAATGATTATATGCGAAAAATGAAAAAATTAAGTACAGAATCATAACGAAGTAATATCACAGCATTTAAGATAATACCTGGTTTCTCATAATAAGTATCTGTTGATTTATGTCAGGATTTAACTTTTTAGTGACTCCACACTTTGAGTTAATTATTGCCTAATTGCGTAGTAATGTGACATTTACAGGTGACAATTTTTATTGCAGTACGAGATCTATTTTTGAACCCTTATTCACAGAGGGTGATACAAATGTAACCAATTTTATATTACCGATCTATATCTGCCTACTAGGATTACGTCCTAGTTATAATTATTTTAAAACAATCGTAATTACCAAGCCTGTTTCACTATAAATATGTATATTATTAAACTGTTGTTTTCATTCTCATATATATTAAACACAATGTGTTTAGTTTCGTAAACAAAAAACGGTTATATTTTGATGAGAGATATCACGATCTGCGGGAGTTGATTATGAACACTTACTATGTCTCAAAAGAGATAGACAGACACACAAACAAACAAACATAAATACAAACTGAGATATAGACAGGCAGAAATATATATAACATGAAGGATGGAGAGACTGACAAACAAATATACAAGTATATTAAATAATAAATACACAAACAATTAAATCACTACCACCCCCACCCCCCCCCCCACCCCCATGATACACCCAAACCCTAAATCGTAGCACTATATCTCCATCAAGCGTATCCATTTATCCCCGTTTGCTGTATTTCTCGGTGACATATATAACCGTCATAGACCACAGACCGAGACAAAACCGTTTCGTTGATGTTAATATTCCTTATGCTCTAAATAAACACACGTTGGTTACATATCTAAATTACCGGTTCCCTTCATCACTACCAGACACCAATATTTACATTATGCTTGACTAATATGTAATACGGCCTTTATTGTGTGTAACAGTCCTGTAAAAGTTACATATAGCGTGGAAGCTACGGGATCTGTTAAATGATAACTCAAGCCTATTCTCTATTTCACTAATTTTATAACATTGCAGACAAATCAATGAATGAAATGCCTGGAAGTTAGTTAACTAAAATACATCAACTCACGGTTTTATTTTCAGTGACTGTCAATTAAAAGGAAAAAGTTCTATTCATGTTTTGAATTGTCTAGTAAACATTGGTAATTACCATCCGAATTAATACCCGCTGTTATGTATGTATGTATATATGTTTAATCGAACGTTTTACCTGTGTACAGAATCTCTGACGTGTACTCTCTTTAAATACTATGGTATACTTCGTTATATACATGCCAGCTGCGGCGTTGTTATAGAACAGAATCGATTAGAAAACTGTGGGTAGCATACAATAATCTCTTTAGATTGTTGTCCAATGAACTTCGAGATTGTGCTGCGAGTTATATGTTAGTAACATGAGGATTATCCACATGTAAAACGTTGATAAAGAAAGGTGTGTACCGTTTTATGACGCTAAACCATGAAATACATCTCTAGTTTTATTTGTAGAGATATATTGCACATATCACCAATGTGTCATCATGAACAAGAACTACTTTATGTCAAAATTTAAATTAGTCACCGTAATTAGTATGCCTTCTTATACGGGTGTGATGTCCAGTACTATATTTGTTAAATTGAATTGAAATTTATATTACTTTTTTCAATAGCACCAAATGTTCCTACGTCAAGATTAGCTTTACACACATTACCAGGAAATACACCATGCTAACCCTCGAAAAATATCAAATAACATTACTTCCAAAGCAAAATTTGTACGTAGCCTCATGTAGCCACTTTCCTGTGGGCGTGACATATTTGTCGCATACGAAAAGCGAATTAGCTGGTTCCCACAGGCTGATGAGTAGACCAGACACATGCTTAGGTATACGCACACATTTATCAATATGTGGAGGTATGGAACATTTTTTTTTTAATTAATGTATGTATAGTTGTATTTAGATTTATGGAGGTAGGTTTCGAAGGATGTTTAGATATGTTGATGCTCTGTGCCTGTTGACTCTTGCTATGTACCCTAAAACACACACACACACACACAACACACTTATATACGAACATTTATCATATATGTATATATCATATTATATATATAGATTAATGATTATATTGTTTAGTTATATAGATCAAGGACTGTTAATATTCAAGATAAAAACATTGTTTCAACATGTTGACTCTTGCTATTATATCACACGATTTCGGTATCTTTATCCTAATCTTTTTACTTTATCGTGCCTTTTCTTTGTCATAATTCCCATATCAAAACGAAACGGGAAACGTTCAGGTTCTAGGACAAACTTAAGACAATCAGATAACAATTGAAGATGGCTCTTCGTAATTTTCATCATCTTTCCTGTCTATAGCATCTTCCTTCCCATCCACAATTCCATGTCAATTGAAGAACAATAGATCTGGCGTCCACAAGATTAAAAATGATATCTGATTAAAATCATAACTAAATCATTAAACACATTGTATACTAACTAGATAATTATTTAATATAATATCGTCTATTGTTCCTACGCTATAGAGAATACTATGTTATTTTCTATGGCTATGTTAAACATCTACTGTCAGTGACATCTACTAAGAAACTGTTGATGCTAAAAGGTCACGAAAGAACAAAGGTGAAGATAGATAGAGATTCTTCAGTAGCTGTGTTTTATTATCTAAAGTACAGTGTGTCACGGAAGCTAAGTCAAGACTAGCATCTGTCATCAAATGGCATCTTCTTGCCTGAAGCTTTGGAGTAGAAAAATATATTGAACAAAATTTTACAGAGTAAACAGTGTTTTAGGAGAACTGACTTCGGTATCGTGATAAATCAATTATAATAAGAGATTTTCTTCTAAACCGAGATAAAATCTTGAACAAATGGCGTCACGTCTGTCAGGTTAATAGTAATTTGGTGTGTTGTTGATTAACAATGACAATGTCATGGGAGAGGTGACAGGGTGGAGATATTGGATGAGTGAGTGAGTAAGTGAGTGAGTGAGTGAGTGAGTAGATGAGTGAATGGGTGAGCGAGTGAGTCAGTGAGTCGGAGAGTGAGTCAGTCAGGCATATATATAAAAATATATATATATATATATATATATATATATATATATATATATATATATATATATATATATATATATATATATATATATATATTGTCAGCAGCATTATCGTCATCAATTTGTTTTCATTAACAGAATGTTAATTTAGTAAGATCAAAAAGAATTAACTGATCTGAGACCCTAAAAACCACCTGACAGTTAATAATCGCCAAGGAAATCTCTACTAAATCTTGATGTTTACTTCTTAGACAGACTAGTGATGTATGCCATGTATATATCACTATTACGAGTCTTTTCATATTACAAAGGAGAGTTGATAAATGGCTAATCAAGCTTATAGAACCTGTCTCTGTCTATTGGTCGGATTGATGGTAACATTGGTGTTGATGATAGTGGTGGCGGTAGTGGTAGTGGTTGTGTTGATAGTAATGGCGAAGGTGTCGGTTATACTACTGTTGCCGATGGTGGTGATGGTGGCAATAACGTAAGTTGCGGTATTCGTGTTATTGGCGATGCTGGTGGCCTAAAATGATGCTTTAGTACAGAAAAGTAACGTATATTCCAGTACAGAAAAGTAACTTATATCCCATTTTCTACAGAGACAATAGGATGATCATAAAGAAGCTTATAACCTAACATTATCCTCGCCTCATAACGTCTGGAATCCGAATGTTTCGGTAAATCAGTTTCCTACGTAGATATCTTGGGGAAACACCGAAAATTATGTATTAACATCAAAAAATGGCATCGGCATTCCGATCACAAACAGCCGATTTTAATCCAGATAGTCTCAAAGCTTTTCAGACGTGTATATATCATAAACGAGGTATCTTTTGGAAGATAAACGCTCACGTCTATCTACTTAAAAGTAATAACCAAAAGGAAAAGCATAGCATGCTTAGTGAATATTTTACAATCGTACACAAAAGCCACATTATTTCCATTACTAATAGGTTTTAGCTTACGTAAATTAATATTATATTCAAAAAAGTCGCCTAGACATTATTAATGATAAATATTCTTATTTGGAATATTAGTTAACGGCAAAAACTCTTTCTAACGTTGTTCTAATTGTCTATTTTGTCTCTGGTTCAAATTTGGAAGAATAATAAAGATCGGTTGTTCTATATTTATAAATCCACGCTATCAGCACTCACACACACACTCATGCACAAATACAATCATTCACACACGATCACACGCGATCACCCCCCCTCTCTCTCTCTCTTTCTGACTCACTCTCTACGTCTTACTCTCAAACATCATAATACCACTCCATTATTCTGCTCATCATTACATATCTTATCTCACCCGCAATACGTCACTATGACATCACAATTAAGACAGTTCTATTATAATGGTGTACTAGTCAATCCCAAAATAATAGATATCTTCATATTTGATGGATTATGATTTGTTTTTGTTTCAATATTAGCATAATGAAGAAATCTTAGTTATATAGATATAGATATTAGTGAAGGTTGAGATTAAGACAACACGCAAATACACAAAAACATCTGTAAAGTAATACAGAGACACACGTGCACAAATAAACAAACACGCGCACACACACAAGCACACATAAAGAGAGAGACTTATAACAAACAAACAACACATAACTCAAGAACACCACTCAGATATATATATATATATATATATATATATATATATATATATATTCCTATTGATACTTTTATTTAGGTTTAGAATTCCAGATTTAGTAAATAAATTCGTGGATGTTGTATTCTTCTTGGAATTGGTGCGAATCCACATTGATTAAGGCTTCAAAATAAATATACTTAAATACAGTTAAAGAGATAGAAAAACCATTCTGCTTGATTGACAGGTTAACAGACAAAAGATCAACAACCAATCAAACAACATATGTCATTCATAATACCATCTCACCAAACCCACCCAAAACATGCGTTCTTCCTTGTTTAACGTGTGCCTTTATGAGATAGCAAACGGTTCAGTGACCTTCGACTGACACGGGTATAGGAAACTGAGAAGCGAGGAGAATGTCAACTCACTTCTTTCTTTATTGTAATTCGTGTGTGACTTTAAATCATATGAGGTAAGCTATGTCTGTAGGTTATCAGCTATCAATACCACAACTCAACAGGTGTATATCCTCCACACTTGGCTAATCATGTAATACGTCCTTTGTGGAATATCACAAGCCTGTAACAATGAGATATAGATTGAAGGAAACGGAAGTCTATCTAATGGAGAAGCACTCTGTTAAATGATAGTCTAATCATTCTTCTCTAATTATGTTTTCACTAAAATACATACACTCACAAAAATACTCACCAGTCACATAATGAATTGTTTATCAGTTGAAATATATATATTTTTTTTCTTTGTATATTGTAAATGGGCCTTCACTAGCTATATTAAACGTCTACCAATGTACCAAAAGTAATGTTGACGATAAAGGTCTCGAAAGAACGAAGATTGGGATAGAAATTACTCATAAGATGTATTTGATTCTCTAAATAAACAACGAGGCGCGCGTTAAACTAAAAAAAAGTATTTGTCACAAAATGGTATATCATTGCTGTCTGATGAGGACTGACTTGTTTTCCATGATAAATCAGTTATAATTACTGACATTCTTCCGAAACTAGAAACAATCTTGACATAATGGAGTCATGTCTGTATATTATGGATTGAAAGCGAGAACATAGGACAGAATAGAACACAACTAAAACTCTTTTACACTCAGGCATGAAACACTTCGCGGGGTTATACACACATACACACACACTCACACACCGAAGGGTCGCGGGTTTGAAGCTCCGAAACTGCAATGCTGTCATGTGGTGACTGGTTCACTCAGCCAGAAATCAGAACCTGACAGAACGTGATGGCTGTGTGTCTGAGTAACACTGCGCTTATAAAGGCAGCATGCATTGTATGTTCCCTTGGGAGTTGATGTATGTTCTGGATGGAATAGGTCTGAATCAGGGAAAGTAATACTGTAAAGCGCATTTGAATAGCTTTCTAGCTGGATATCCCGCTATATAAATATCACGTATTATTATTACAATATATATATATATATATATATATATATATATATATATATATATATATATATATATATATATATATATATATATATATAGAGAGAGAGAGAGAGAGAGAGAGAGAGAGAGAGAGAGAGAGAGGGGGGGGATACATAGATAGGGGTTCAAATCTAATACCATTTAGTATGCATTGATTCCCGTTGACACGTCTTTGCCTTTATGTCTATAAACATCATACACAAATCAGCTTGTCGTTGATCGATCAATATCAATATTGTTAATTCGATTGCTAGTACTGGACCATCAAAATAACCTATCCACAATGACCTAATAACACGAACATAAACATTAAACATTAGATTGTGAACACAAACAAATCAGTAACGGGCGAAATGAGAGATATTCAGTAGCTATTTAAGAACGTGCAGAATAAATGTTTATGTTATTGCTGATAATATATTAAGTTGATCCCGCATATGAATGTTATCACTAAGACAAACGCTGATAGTATCCAGATTTTTCAGTGTGAACTGATCGTTATTTGGATTCCATGAATGATATGCAGATTCACACTAATTAAACAAACTTAACGGTTACTGGAATCAGTAAAGTAGTGACGTTAAATAGAGAAATATAAATAGAAGACTGAAATATTCAAACAAATTTAAAGTTTCTAAAATACCAATTTTTTCCCATTTTGGTATTTTGCATGAAACATTTTAAACTCATTTCTCAAACAAATACTGAAAATATAATTATAAAATTATAAGTATAATCACTAGTAGGAGTATTGTCACTTATTGTAGTGGTAGTAAACAGAACAGCACTAATAATATTAGTAATAGAAGTAATAGTTTTAGTAGTAGCGGTAGTATTAGTAGTTGTAGAAGTAGTAGTAGTAGTAGTAGTAGTAGTAGTAGTAGCAGTAGTAATAGTTGTAGTAGTAGTAGTGATAGTAGTAGTAGCAGTAGTAGTAGACGTAGTAATAGTAGAAGTAGTAGTAGCAGTAGTAATAGTAGTAGTAGTAGTAGTGATAGTAGTAGTAGTAGAAGTAGTAGTAGTAGTAGTAGTAGTATTAATAGTAGTAGTAGTAGTAGTAGTAGTAGTGATAGTAGTAGTAGTAGTAGTAGTAGACGTAGTAGTAGTATTAGTAGTAGTAGTGATAGTAGTAGTAGTAGTAGTAGTAGTAGACACAGTAATAGTAGTAGTAGTAGTAGCAGTAGGAGCAGTAGTAGTAGTATTAGTAGTAGTAGTGATAGTAGTAGTAGTAATAGTAGTAGTAGTAGTAGTAGACACAATAATAGTAGTAGTAGTAGTAGCAGTAGGAGCAGTAGTAGTAGTATTAGTAGTAGTAGTAGTAGCATAGTAGTAGTAATGGTAGCAGTAGTAGTAGTGATAGTAGTAGTAGTAGTAGTAGTAGTAGTAGTAGTAGTAACAGTAGTAGTGGTAGTAACAGAAATAGTAGTTAATAGAAAGAGGAGTAGTAGTAGGACTAGTAGCAAAACTAGTAACAGTACATGTTGTAGTAGTGAGAATGCAGTAAACAAAAGGAACAAAACTCACGAAACAGTAAGGTTAATTAAGAAATATCTTTTTGCAGATAATATGTATTAATCTAAAACGTGTCCCATACCTCTATCCACACAGATTGTATACACATTTGTATATATATATATATATATATATATATATATTTGTTTTTTTCAATATCAACAATTATCAACTACACCTCCAAACTATATTTAGAGACAACTATGCCAAAGGTCAACTCTTCCAACACCCGCTAGCCCGCTAAGACCATGTAAATATATATGTTGTCTTAATACAATACCAATTTGTTTTAAACTAAATTTATTAATATCCAAATATCAGAATATGAATTTGGCCATTTTGGGTCATAAAGCAACGAACACAACTCTAACCTTTCAAATAATTCATCAGATACTAATATACTCATTATTTCCAATAATGAAATGTAAATTTATGATCACCTAAATAAATAATCGATTGATGAATTCATCAAAAATTTACAAGAAAGGAAGTTTTATCTCGTTAAAGCTTTTAATATTTGCTGGTAAGATAAGAAAGGGTCTGAACGTCTACCATGGATATATTTCAGACTCTGACGGAGCCTGATAACAGAGAATTTTTGAAGTGCTCATAAAATGTGTTCTATCCAGTTGACTCCGTGCCTTAGTAGCTTCAGTAAGACAGCTAGAATCTTTTGATGACCCTTATTCCCCAAAACAGTATTCAATCATTGTCTATCGGTGTTTTCCTAGAACACATGTCTGTAATGCCTACTTCAAATTCGGGATTTTTAGCTAAGCTTAGTGAAACGGCAGATCCTTTCTCTTTAAGCAAATATTTATCCTGTAACACCCATAATGGATCAGGATATACTGCATGCATAAATGGCCATAGCAGGAAACATAATTGATACAGTTGACCACAGTATTCATGTCTCCAGGTTAGAAGATATTGTCAGCTTATCACATAAAGCACTTCAATGGAATATATTTTTCTTTCATTGTAATTAAATATACTAAGCGGCTTAGTTCTTGGTCCTTTGGTTTTCATAATGTACACATGTACTCTAAGATCACTTCTTTGGGACACTGAATGGCCTAAATTGTGTCGATGTGTCGTTAAACAACATTCATCCATTCATCTTCATCCTAGCGTTATGGCTTTAAATATTGCTTCTTTGCTGATGACATACAATTGTGTATATAACTAGGTCATGTCAGGGAATTAAATTTATCCTATTCCTGTGAAACTTTTACAATATGAATGATTATATGATTCTAAACATAAATGACGATAAACCAAAAATAACTTATTTGGTTTCACCATATTTTGTCCTATTCATTAATCACAAGGGATACAGATCTGCAAATATCCCACTAGCCATAATCATTCAGTAAGACATCTATCGGTAATAGACCGATCCAGGAGAAATGTGTTGCATCGGTTACCAACTGCCGTAGAAACAGCTATGGCCCTCCACTGTTAATAGGGGATGGCAACTTATTACTAAAGGTATATACTGGGAATGTTGTAGCAAATTATTTCATATTATACTGAGACTGATTATGTATTTCTAAAGGAATTAACACACTATTTATCAGGACATATATAACCCAATGATTGAGCGGACCGATATTTCTACAAGAATAACACTGCTAAGCCTTCGTTAATGGATTAACTAAATGATTATAACATTAAACGTTTAGCTGAATGTAAATTGATTTTAATGAAGACGATTTTTAAATATTTAACACAGATGTAAAGGCCAATTTGGAAGTTTTGGAAATATAGTTTTTAGTTGTACCTGGGAACCAATCATATATCTATCACGTATATACTGTTATTTCTTTATTGTATTAGAGTATTAACACCCTAGATATTTACATGTAATAAACATTGCACGAATGACTGATTCACTTTCAGTACAAGATATCATGCCTAAATACTAATATTACAGTAATAGTAATTATAATCTATGTGATCATTGATTTTATCCATTCACATCCTCGTGCATATGGCAACAGCTAAAATAAAGTTTGAACTGGACAGGCCGGACCTTGACTGCCATGTAAATCGCGTTGAACATTACTTAGTTTATTGGCATATGTATATTGGATGAAGTCTATGTCATGCACATTAAATGCAAAATTATGATCTGAATATCAGATACCCTTAATGGATTATAAATAAAATCCAAATATAGCTGGTAAATAGCCTATATACTGTTTCTCAGTTAGATATTTATCGGCAACTACACGCGTAAATCGCCATACAACACTGATTTTTAGACTTCATCCGCATCTTAGAACATAGTGGCGCCATAGGTAATTGGATCGCTCTATTGTTTGTATGTTTGAAAAAAAATCACATCAGTGTGCTTAGATGCCTGCTAATATCTTAGAACATTCATTGCTTAAGATTTTCTTGACACAAGTTATATCAGGTAATAAACACGCGTAGTATTCCTGATACCTTTTAAAACCGATTTTAACAAATGTATTTTAAAATTATAAAGATGTTATCATAGATATAGGTTTGTTCCAGCAAAGGAGATTTTATCCTTTATTTTGACATAAAAGAATGTGCCTAAATGTGCCGATATAGAATGTGCCTGAATTGGGATGTTGATTGTCTAATTGATGGTGAAGAAAGTTTTTGATTTGCAAACTTAGTTCCCATTATTTACAGGGACAACAGTATCATAATGAACATTAAGTGGACAATGCCTATGTGGATAATATTCTTATGTTGATATGTTGGAATCAAATTAAAAGACAATTATTAACATCCGAACCTGGCATTTCCATTTAATCGCATTCAGCCAATTTGGATAGCATTTTAGCCGTTTTTATATCGTAGAACAGGTATCGATCGGAAGATATATATTTAAAGTAAACCTATATAAACTTACTGAATAAGTATAAACCCACTTTATTGCTGTGTGCATTAAACGAAAAAGATGTTAAAGGGACTTCACTTCAAAGGTATAGGTTTGATTAAAACCTTAATTCAACAAATTATTTCGGTCTATTGGTCCGGACCCAGACGAACATCAAAGTAGCAATAGCTCCGGCACTACAACTGCGCATGCGCACCTTCCCGAATATCCGGAAGAAAATAACACACTGTCGGCTACCGGATACCTTACGAATTTACTAAAACTCTGGCACTTTCCACTTAACTCTAACTCTAACCCTAAACCATACAATTCTGTCAAGCTAACATGCAAGCAACTTGTGGGTAACTGACCACGTTAAATGGCACTGCCGGCTCCACTGAATTAAACCCCCTGAGTACGTAATACACTATGGCAGTGACCATCCTCGGGATATTTTGGCTCCATCTTTCCATACTGCTCCCCTGTGAATGGTGGGATAGGATTTATGAACAACCACTCAAAATTAAAAAAGGAACCACAGCGGAAATAAATGCTCGCATTTTCTTGTGATAGATCATGAAACGAAGGTAAATCAATCATAAGTACCAGAATAATTATTTAATTTCCTTTATTTATTATTTAATATTTGTCAGTTGAAACATGGCTTAGTTGATAATTTCGAGCTGAATATTGTGACATTTATTGGCAACAGCTGGAAGCATCATAGACGCCTCAGAAACCGGAAATGTGCCGGATCAATAGCTATAACATTGCGCTTATGGATCTGGATCTATAGCCACTTCGTATATTATGTGATGCATTTATTAAATGAACACAATCAATTCAATCTGTCATACTACGTCACTCTCTACCTACATAATATTGTCTACAATACTAAATCATAAAGAAACCAATTATTTTATTATTAAAATATCTAATTATAAATCAATTAAAGATATTACTCCTGAATTCCATCATGTTAACCTTAGATATAACTCTTAGCCTTACTTAGCATTATAGATTATACAACAAGAGAGATGATTCTGGAGATAAACTATATCGTTTCATAAGAATATTGACGTTCTACCTCAGCTTCATTAAATACCAAATATTACATGATTTAATCCGATGTATTATGTCAATACAATATTGATTGTAAAGACATTATAGTATTTATCAATAAATCAAACATTATCTGATATACAGAAGCCACCCCTGTAATATTGATATCAATTATTGAAATACCATTGGACTTTCTTTCTAACCCTCTTAACTGATGTGTATATTGAATGGCTGATTTGTTGATTGATTGATTGATTGATTGATCGATTGATTGATTGATTGATTGATTGGTTGATTTATTGATTGATTTATTGATTGATTTATTGATTGAGACGTAAGTAGAAAATAAAACACGGGTTTATCTTAATATCATATTTTATTTCTAATATCATATATTACACTACATCATAATATTACGTCATCAATGATGGAAGTAAGTAGTAGATACATAGTTATCGTAGATGTAGGGAACGTGAAGCTAATAGGACGACTAAATGATTGTAGGCTAAATATCTGGCTAATGTTAGCCAAAAGTCAGTAATGGCCGTGAATGGCCCTGATGAGAGACATTATATATCTGGGACGTGTTCTCAGTCGATTAAGTATAAAAGATAAATGAACTTTTTAATCAATTAATAAAAAAATAAAAAGTATAAGGCTTTTCCATTTCTGATATTTTATTGGATGCGTGGACTAGCTAATAGAAACATCAATGGGTGAGAACAACTTTAATGGATAAGTTACGATATACTGAATAATGAAGTCACTGACCCGTAGCCCAGTTAATAAAGCGATCCTTATATCGGGAAGGACTCTCGGTTCAATACATCTAGGAGGTTAACAATAACATCACCTTTATTTAGTCAACTTTCAAATAATATTTACTATTCTGAAGTTGACATTGATTATCGAACGAGCGTAAACTGTAACCAATAATGTGACTAGGTCTTTTGTTTCTAATTGTATGATCTATTTATAGAGAAAATAGATAATAACTCTCCCATAAGACAGGATGAAGACGACAATGTTATATTCTTGCTATTTGTTATGGCTGCCATCCTTTTAGATTGTTTTCTTAGATATAATTTTTACAAAAGTGGCTAATTGTCATGTCATCCTACAATCCTGAAATACATTGAAACCCTCCTGAAGAAGGTGGATAGAGAGGAGGGGTCACAAATTCCTCATCTTTGTTATTCAAGTTCAATGTGCAATACATTAGTTTATATATTAAGAAAATAAGAATACAATCAATCAAACAAGAAATTAAAATATGTAGACATGAGAATAGAGAATGTACTAAAGGTAAATATTTATGATCAATACCAAGATTCACTACGTTTTTCATTCTTATATATTACCATTTTGTATTTGTGACATAACAAAGATTATGATCATGTCATAACTTATACGAAATGTATATTAATATGATATTTATCAGAGAAACAATAAACATAAGGTCTATTATCAAAGTATGATAAAAATTGATATAATATAAAACGTGTCAGGATGACCACAGATATTTATGTTATCTAATTTAATCAAAATAATGAAACGATTGCGTTTACAAATGTCTTTTTGTCTTCTATAACTAATACTGTAATAATGGGTGCTGGATCTTAAATAAGTATGATGGCTTTGTTAAATGGAAGATGTGTAAAATTTAGTACTTAATTGATTTACACATATACACATTACATCACATCATTTAACATGACAAATAGTGTCATATAACTAACCAAAAACATCATTATTATAAGATCAATTATAAATTATGTCATATGTTCTAACAATTAAATCCCTGAGACATCATTTCATTTGATGTAGCATCAGATTTATCATTGTCTATATCGATTAGTTCTATTTTTATTTGTTAATCAAAGCCTTAATATTTTCAATTAATTATAATCCAACTTATAATGTTATAGTAATATCAAATTAATTGGAGATTAGTTTCATTACAAGATGGGATATATATTGTATGGTCCTTATTGGTAGAATGAGACTAAAGGAACCTCGATTGTTGACTATCAATCTATCTCGATGAAATAGCTTCACAAACTAATTAGAATTACATTTAATAGAATTACAATGACGATACAATTATCATTTTGATGTAGGTTAAAGACAATCCTTTGTTTTCATTCTCTTAATCTGTACAACATCCTCATTAGTAGATATTACAAATAAATAGATTACCTCGTTCTGTTAATAATGGCCTATTGAAGCGTTTTGATCAAACTGTACCTTATCTTTATTATTTTACGTTGTTTTACTAAGAACTAAGGTAACCATTCTCACATTACACTCAGAACCAATAACGTGTAGTCAACCGTAATATGATAACCAACACAACTTATACTAAATTATATTAATAAGTTATAACTAATACGTTAAACTAATATTCAACAAATAACCAATATGGCCATTTCTTTAAGGCACCAACAGTTTAATATTTCTTACAATGAGTTCCAAGGACTCCGGAGGTTCTGTAGCCTAGAGTTTCTTACTTAATTTTGTATTTATTTTAAGAATAAATCAAATTCTAAATGTCTGTCTAACATTGTTATAATTTGTTATCTTGTCTCTAGCTTCAATTTGGAGGAATTAAAGTGGTCAACCTTTCTTTATTTATATAGTCACGTCGTCAACAATCACACACTCACTTGTACATTCACTCAATCATTGACTCTCACTCTTTCTTTCAAACAATATAATAAGTCTCATTTATTCTGCTCATCATTATATATCTTATCTCATCAGTAATACCTCACTATCACGAGATTACTAAGGCAACTCTAATCTATTGATCTTCAGTCAATTAAAATGTTCATTTCGTCACAAAAAATGTTAGATATCTTCATATTTGTTGGAGTTTTATCAAGAGACTCCGGTTCGTGTTTCTTTCAAAATATTCATATTGAACAATTGTCTGTTATTTATATATTTAGATATTTGGACAACCCGCAAATGCACACAAACACCGAAATATGAATAGGAAGACACGCATAAATAAACAAAAACACACACACATATAGAAATAAACACTCAAACACATACACACACACAAACACACATACACACATACAAACACACACAAAAAAGACCTCTAAGACAAACAAAGAAATACACAAACAGACACACGTATATATTCAAAATATATCAACCTTCTAACAGAAGTATGAAACCTATATCTTCATTTGACTTTTCACCTGCAAATTTGTTAAATATGTTCGCGAGTGTTATTATAGTTTGATTGTATATGTTACGATTACATAACCATTGTGATATTAAGGCCAATAATGCCTCCAACAGATAGAATAAACAAAATATATATATATATATATATATATATATATATATATATATATATATATATATATATATATATATATATATATATATATATTGGAAAGGAATAAATATTCAGTATGAGAGCGGGGATAGATAGACTGACAGATCGAAAACAAATAAACAAACAAATATAGACACTAATAATGCTTAAACTCGCCGCCCCCTTAAAATCCATCAAGACCATAAAAGGTTATCTCCACTAAAAATGCCAGTTCATTCTTGTTTGATATCTTTTTAGGTCACATATTAAACTCTTCCGTGACCGGAGACTGACATTGATACAGGATACTATGACATGAGGAAACTAACGAACATCGTTTATGTTAATTTTCTTCAGGCTGTAAATAATCACAATTAAGTTGCATCTATGAACAGCCTCCCCCCTCGTCACTACCAAACAGAGACATATACGTTACGGTTGACAAATCATGTAATATCTCCTTTATACTGTGTAATAAGTCTTTAACAATGACATATAGGTTAGAGGCTACGAGAGACTGTCTCATTATACACTCATCAATTGTATTTTTAATATTATATCAACTGAAATGTAGAATCAACGGGTCATTTACTTGAGATACATCGAAACGCCAGTAATTATAATTTGAATTGGTGCGTGCGTGTGTATATGTGTACATGCATGTGTGGCTTATAATATAACATTACTTAGTACCGATATCTGTGTTTCAAACGCTGCTTTACCCCCAACAAGCCACAGCAAATATTGATTTAGAAAGCCGAAATATACAAATACTCTCAAATATGATAACATCACCCCAATTCTTTAAAAAACCTACTTTAAATACCTATTATGCAGAAAATCAATTCAAGATTTTACTAACAACTGATAAATTAATCGATTACGTGACCCCGGAATGCATCAGTGAACTATTAGAATGTCATTCTCAAAACTCAGGTCATCCAGTCATATAATATTGCGAGTATATTTTCTCATATTTATTCATATGGCGATTATATATTTGGTATTTCAGCTCCCAAATACCATTTTACTGCACAAAACATATATATCTATTCTAAGGTATTCGTTATATTAGACAGTGATTTTTAAGTAAAGAGGATATTTATTTGGACATAGATTGACTTCAATTCTGATAAATAAACTGCCTAAATTAGTAAGTAGGCTGGTGAACACACTTCGAATCTCGGATTAGTGTAATCTAGAAGATGTAACACAATTTTTCACTTGCCATTTGGACTTAGTAATAGATATATCAGCATATGAATTTAAAAAATAGCACTAGTTTATATTATTGTCTTGTCAATATTATCTCTTTTGATAATATGTTGTTCGAGTCTTAACATCGTGCAATTTTTTATATTTATATATACACATAAAAATAGCAAAGGAAAGAAACGAGGACAGACAAATACAATTTAAAGGATGGACAGACTGACAGACAAACAGAGAAAAACATTGATATACATATCCCCCCTAACTTCCCTCTCCTAAATCCATCAAAACATTCGTTAATCCTTGTTTGATGTATTTCCCAAGCGCATGTTATCCGGATCAGTGATCAGAGACTGAAATGGATCCAGACAACTACGACAACTACGAGCTCATGCTAATTCTCTTGTGACAAAAAGTATGTAAATCACAAAAAGAAAAGGCACTCTGTCTACTGAAGAAGTAACTTATGGTGTCTAGCAAGCCTTCAGAAATGACATATAGATTAGATACTGCGGTAATCTATCTACCGCAGAACTTTTCTCAACTTTTGAATTATACATCGAACCATAATAATTTTATTTCGCATTGTTTATTATTTTCTTTTTCATTAAATAAAAATACTCACCTAAATTATTTTACATTATACATCAACTTAAATTTAACATATTGCTTGAATGAGTAACCCGTTATCTTCCACACATACATATACACATATTAACAGACATACATACACACACACACACATACATACATACATATATATATATATATATATATATATATATATATATATATATATATATAGTGGTGTGTATATATATATATATATATATATATATATATATATATATATATATATATATTAATATCACACACATAGATAGATAGATAGATAGATAGATAGATAGACAGATAGATAGATAGATAAGGTACGCTACAAAATGAAATAGGGGTTCAGGTTTGTTAAATAAGTTACATCAAATAACACATAATCCTACATTTCAGCACAAATCTCGGTTGATGAAGATAATCGATTTGGGTAATGGGGAACTTAAAGTGAGTTTGTTTGAAGACTAAATAAATAGCCAATGTTAGCCTTAAGTCAGTAATATGAGTAATTTCCATTTCTGAGATACTCTACGTTAATTAATTATGAAAGTAAATGTACCTTTAAATAGTCCATACATAGCGCCGAATAATAATTCAATATTTATACTATAATTCCATTTTTCATATTATATTGGATGCGGGCTGTGGTTAATAGAAACATTACTCAAAGTGAACACCTTTGATTGATGAATTATGATGGACCGACAACTAGAGACATAACCAGCAGCCCAGTTGATAAAGGGATCGGTATAATGGTAAGGACTCTCCGTTCGATATAACTAGGAGGTTGACAATAATATCACCTTTATTCAGTCATATTTCGAATATTATCTACTACTTTTAAACTTTCACTAAATAACAAATGAGTCAGTTTGATGTCGTAGAAACGTCACCATTAACATGAACTAAGTCTATTGTTTGTATTATTATTATACGTTCATACAAGAACTCTTAAACAAGATGAAAACAACAATCTGTTTACACAAAATGTTACGATTGTTATTTATTGATGCTGTTTTCATAGAAAGCCACATCTTAATGATTAATGTTCCATGTGCAAAACCTTGTAATGCGTTAATTAATATACTAAGAAAAATATAATTGGATAACTAGAATATAATCAATCAGACCAGAAATTAAATATTATGAATGCATACGAATAATGAATATACGAAAACACTCCATCAGATTAACTTTAGACATAAGTCTTAGCCTTAACATTATAAATTCTACATCAAGACAAATGGTTGTAGAGATAATCTATATTGTTGCATAAGGATATTGACCTTAAACACCAGCTTCACTAATTACTAGGTGTAACAAGGTTTATTATAATATATCATGTTAATATCGTATCGATTGATACGACTTTATAGTATTTGTCAAAGAAATAAATATACACTGATATAAGGAAGTCATAACCTTACCAAAAGGATCAATTATTGACATGAAATTGTAATTCCTGTTTAACGCATATATATCTATCCATATATATAAACCGGTGGAATGAATGTAGACTTTTATGTAACTTTGTAATAATTTAAGATCTCGGGTTTAACTGCATCTACATGATGAATTAGTATCGTGTGAACACAATATCATTGTTTTGATGTCTACAACGAAGCCTGGTGGGAAAGTATATCGTGTCCTCCAAGATTAATTTTATTTCCCAGATATGTCTGAATCTAATGGCATCACCACTACAGTGTTTTGCCTATTCATACTTTTTATAATTATAATGTGTTACATCAAATATCATACGATGGCAGTAATAAGTAGAAAATTAGATATCATAGGTGTAGCAAAGGTGAGTTACCTTATAACTGGAAGGATGACTAAATGATTGAAGGGTAAATAAATGGCCACTGTTAGCCTTAATGATGACAGTGACAGTGACAATGCATAATTAACAAAGCGCCAAGTTATATCATTATAAGGAGCTGTATATAGGTTAAGTCAACAATAGTCATGATGGGAGAAATTATTTACGTATGACGTGCTTTAGGTCAATTGATTATAAACGCAAATGCACTTTTGAAATAATTAATAAAAAGTGTTCAATAAATATTCAAAAAACCTATAAAACCTTTCCATTTGTCATGTTGTGTTGGATGCGTGGGTTAGCTAATAGGAACATCACTCGATGGGAATTGCTTTGATGGATGAGTTATGAGAGACTGGGACCTGGAGATATTGACCAGTGACGTAGCTGATCGTCGTATCTGGAAGGACTGACGGTTCCATATAACTATTAGGCTAATAAATAATATCAATTTTAGTCAGTCATCTTTGGAATGATGTTCATTACTCTGAAGCTTGCATTGAATAATAAACGAATATGTTTGATGTCATAAAAAGTAATCAATAACGTGACCTACGTCTAATGTGTTTATTTCCTGTACAAATAGACAATAAAAATAGACTCGATTCTGGCAATTGTTTACATAACAACGGGATATGTGAAATTTCCATTATTCTTTTATGGTATCAATTATTTTAGGTTGTTTAAATAGATATTTACATGAAAGGTTCATTTACTGTCATCTTGCAGACCCGAAATATCGTCACAGTTTCTACTCAGTTTCTACTCTCCAAAACATCATCCCATCCCCGAGATACAACAAGCACATCCTTTCGTTCTTCTTTTATGTAGAAAGGAGATTCATCTGAGGAGATAACCAACTCATCATTTCCTTCAGGTTAATTTACTCGAGACTGTAAATAAATTGGTGTAAATAACATCTTCATGTTAACTGTCCTCTTATCAACTACCAGACAGAGATATATATGTTACACTTGACTAATCATGTAATACGTTCGTAATAGTGTGTAACAGACCTCTAACAATAACATATATATTGAAGCCTACGACAGTATATCTACCGAAGAGACTCCCTGAACTGATAAATGATACCTCAAGCTTTTTCATTCTCTGTTCATTTATTCTTCTTCATTTCACAAAATTAACAGATTTATAAAGACCATCCTCAAAAGGTAGAAATAAATAACAAAAGTGTCTCATACTATGAAAGCAAAATTTAACTAAATTACACAAACTCACATAAACTTTAACTGATTTTGTTTTGAATTATGTATCAATTGAAACATAAAATAAATGTTTATATTGGGTAATTTCGTATAACTATCTTTTGACTTAAAAACCAATTATATATACACACACAGACACACACATATATATATATATATATATATATATATATATATATATATATATATTGTGTGTGTGTGGGGGTTTATGTATGTTGTGTATGTGTACGTGTGTGTATATGTATGTGAGTGTATGTGTACGTGTGTGTATATGTATGTGAGTGTATATGTACGTATGTGTACATGTACGTGTGGCATGTGTGTGTACTTGTATATGGACGTTTATGTGTAATTGTGTGTGTAATTGTGTGATTGTGTATATACATGTGTATGTACATGTGTGTATACATGAGTGTATACATGAGAGTGCACGCGTATGTGCACGGGTGTGTGCACGTATGTGTGTGTGTATGTGTGTGGGTGTGTGTACGTGGGTATGTACGTATGAGTACGTATGTGTACATGCGTGTAGGTGTGGGTGTGTGTGCATGTGTGTATAGGTGTATGTGTAAGTGCTTATGTGCATGTTTGTTGTGTATATGTGTAAGTGTGTGTTTTAGGGTACATATAAAGAAGCAAAAGGCACAGAGCATCAACATATCTAAAGATCCTTCGAAACCTACCTCCATACATACATTAATCTAAAAATAAAATGTTCCATACCTCCACATATTGATAGATGTGTGCGTATCCCTAAGCATGTGTCTGGTCTACTCATCAGCCTGTCGGAACCAGCTAATTCGCTTTTCGTACGCGACAAATACGTCACGCCCACAGGAAAGCGGCTACATGCAGGCTACGTACAAAAAGCGGAAGCACGTAAAAAACATACCATTTGATACCACTGCTCGCAACAAACAACACGTGCGTGTGGTTCAATGGTGACTTGCTACATACATATCATAAACTATTTTGACACCACAGTTTACATTCAACAGTAATTTTCTGTGGTCCAAAAGAAACCTATATATACAACATATCGACACCTCAGATGCTGACCTCAGCTTTATTCTGGGTTCGAATAACTGAATAAATCCTACCTATATGAACCATGTATATCAATACACGTCCGATTCGTCTGGCGTCGAAGTTCTTCTCTAACCTAAGTGAAAATTTAAGCCTTTTATATACCCTCAGCGTGTTAACAAACATTACAATTTGTTCATAACAAAGAAAATGTACATTAACTCCGTATGGAATTAGTGAAGAGATTTAGCTAAAATAACAACAAAGTAGAAATACTGCACAATGGATTATTACTAGACTAGCATGAAATATTGTCTCAAACCTGAGTAAATACTGTGATTTACCCAAACCTAACAGCTGATCCTCATACGTGTCCGTTCATCACTAAGTGAACGTTCATTCACGCCTAATTTAGCGTCCTTAAGTATGTGTAGTTAGGTATGGTGGGATCAAATTAAAGTCCAAAAATTATGGCTAAACAATTAAATAATGATACAAAGTATAAATACTATATACAAGTTAAAAATAAATCAGTCAACAATTCCCAAATGAATGATAGAAATACTCTATTTCTTATGGTCATGCTAAACGTCTACTAAGGCCAGTAATACATAAGGATCAAGTTCGCGATAAAAGATTTCAAAACAACAAAGGTAATGCTAAAATATTCTCAGCAGGTGTTCCTATACTTTTTTATATGCATGCTTATATATATATATATATATATATATATATATATATATTTTATAAAATATATATATATATATATATATATATATATATATATGTATATGTATATATGTGTGTGTGTGTGTGTGTGTGTGTGTGTGTGTGTGTGTGTGTGTGTGTGACAACTAATGTTTTATAATGTACCAAGGTCAAGTTGATGATAAAAGGTCTCAAGATAGTACTGCTAGAACTTTCTAAGTAAGTGTTTTTCGAATACTCATAATAACATGATTATAATTTATAGGAATGACTGTCTTATAAAAATGTATTTCTACATTACCATAAACTATTCATACAAGTACTAGTGGTATTCATATATCTTGTATATAATATTGGACTAATGCTGATATCCATCCAATTTGGAATATAAAATTGAGATATGTCGTCAAGAGACAATCATACTATTTTTAAATGAACTCTCATATTACTTTTATGCCACAAAAAAGAAGCCGTTATACCAAATTGGTTTGAAGCAGCCAACTTTAATATCAAAGGGGTTGGGGTTGGGGGGGGTGGGTTTTTTATATAAAAAAGTAATGATGATTTATATGATGATGATGATGATGATGAGAAAGGATGAGGAGTGAGTGAGTGAGTGAGTGAGTGGGGAGTGAGTGAGTGAGTGAGTGAGTGAGTGAGTGAGTGAGTGAGTGAGTGAGTGAGTGAGTGAGTGAGTGAGTGAGTGAGTGAGTGAGTGAGTGAGTGAGTGAGGAGGAGTGAGGAGTGAGTGAGTGAGGATGGGAGGAGTATATGGTAGTGGGGAGTGAGTGAGTGAGTGAGTGAGTGAGTGAGTGAGTGAGTGAGTGAGTGAGTGAGTGAGTGAGTGAGTGAGTGAGTGAGTGAGTGAGTGAGTGAGTGAGTGAGTGAGTGAGTGAGTGAGTGAGTGAGTGAGTGAGTGAGTGAGTGAGGAGGAGTGAGTGAGTGAGTGAGGAGTGAGGAGTGAGTGAGGAGGAGGAGGAGTGAGTGAGTGAGTGAGGAGGAGTGGGAGTGAGGAGTGAGGAGTGAGTGAGTGAGTGAGTGAGTGAGTGAGTGAGGAGTGAGGAGTGAGTGAGTGAGTGAGTGAGTGAGGAGGAGGAGTGAGTGAGTGAGTGAGTGAGTGGGGAGTGAGTGAGTGAGTGAGTGAGTGAGTGAGTGAGTGAGTGAGTGAGTGAGTGAGTGAGTGAGTGAGTGAGTGAGTGAGTGAGTGAGTGAGTGAGTGAGTGAGTGAGTGAGTGAGTGAGTGAGTGAGTGAGTGAGTGAGTGAGTGAGTGAGTGAGTGAGTGAGTGAGTGAGTGAGTGAGTGAGTGAGTGAGTGAGTGAGTGAGTGAGTGAGTGGGAGTGAGTGGGAGTGAGTGAGTGAGTGAGTGAGTGAGTGAGTGAGTGAGTGAGTGAGTGAGTGAGTGATGAGTGAGTGAGGAGTGAGTGAGTGAGTGAGTGAGTGGGAGTGGGTGATGGTGAAGGGTGAGTGAGTGAGTGGGAGGGAGAGTGAGGGGAGGAGTGAGTGAGTGAGGAGGAGTGAGTGAGTGAGTGAGGAGGAGGAGGAGGAGTGAGTGAGTGGGAGGAGTGAGTGAGTGAGGAGGAGGAGTGAGTGAGTGAGTGAGTGAGTGAGTGAGTGAGTGAGTGAGGGGGAGGAGGAGGAGTGAGTGAGTGAGGAGTGAGTGAGGGGGAGGAGGAGGAGGGAGGAGTGAGGGGGGGGGGGTGAGTGAGGGGGGAGGAGGAGTAGTGGTATATGGGAGGAGTGAGTGAGTGAGTGAGTGGGGGGTGAGTGAGGGAGGAGTGAGTGAGTGAGTGAGGAGGAGGAGTGGTGAGTGAGGAGTGAGTGAGTGAGTGAGTGAGTGAGTGAGTGAGTGAGTGAGTGAGTGAGTGAGTGAGTGAGTGAGTGAGTGAGTGAGTGAGTGAGTGAGTGAGTGAGTGAGTGAGTGAGTGAGTGAGTGAGTGAGTGAGTGAGTGAGGAGGATAGGGGAAGGGGGGAAAGGTATATGAGGATAGTGAGTGAGTAGTATAGGAGGATGGTTGGTGGTGAATAGTGAGTGAGTGAGTGAGTGAGTGAGTGAGTGAGTGAGTGAGTGAGTGAGTGAGTGAGTGAGTGAGTGAGTGAGTGAGTGAGTGAGTGAGTGAGTGAGTGAGTGAGTGAGTGATGTCAGTCAGTCAGTCAGTCTGTCAGCCAGCCAGCCAGTCAGTTAGTCAGTCAGTCAGTCAGTCAGTCACTCAGTCAGTCAGTCAGTCATTCTGTCAATCAGTCAGTCAGTCAGTAATTCAGTCAGTGAGTGGGCCAGGCAGTCAGCCAGTTAGTCAGTCAGTCAGTCAGTTATTCTGTCAGTCAGTCAATGAGTCAGTCAGTCTTTCAGGCAGTGAGAGAGCGAGCGAATCAGTGAGTCAGTGAGTGATAGTCACCAGTTAATCTGATGCATTTGGCCTAACTCCGTAGAGATCTTTAGTCCCATCTTCCTTAACACAAGCTATTGCTATGCATATAGATCTTTTTATAGAACTCAGTAATTACTTAAAGGGAAACTCGTAACAGAATCCATTCACCTCAACCCTTTTAGAACTGTTTGCCAAACAAAATAACTTAATATCCTATCTTACTTTCAGCTAAGTAGTGAGTTGTACAGAATGCTACTGAAACTCCTAAAGCAGACTTTGCTGTCAACAAATCTTCATCTTTGTATGATCTCACAATACAGACCCAATATGTGCTGCAGGTGAACATTCATATACATGAATATCAACAAAATATATCAACAATGGAAATATTTTCTTTTAATGGATACGATTGGTGGATAATTAAATCAGATTGTTATGTATTCCTTGTTACCGTTCCGGTAACAATAATTTCGCTAGCAAAACTCATCACTCTTTGAAAGTCTGCATAGAATTGTTATCTCTTGCTACTGGAAGCGAATCGACAGTCCGAAATGATGTTGCTTGCACTTTATCAACCGGGCTACTGTGGAAGGTCGCCAATTGCCTGTCTATCAAAGCTCATCTATCAACATACAGTTTATTCTATTCAAATAATATATATTTTCCTTGTCGCCGTATGCAATATAGTATTACAAATAGAAATGTATTCATCACTATTCGAGCCTTTTATTCCGTATTTGTCAGGGATGCTTTCAAAAGCTCATTAAGAGTTATAATCAGTTGAACGGAGCACGTTAGAAGTAGATACTGTCCCTCATCACCCACATTGGTGTCATAAGACTAACACTGGCCAAGTATTCTGTCTTCAATCACTCAGTCATCTTACCGTATTTAAATTGACTCATTCCATCTGCTCTATTACCCTATCAATCATCCCCATATATGGGGCAACATCCA